>JAOUZG010034935.1:0-45804 GCA_026289955.1 Argiope argentata
TATGTACAATTTTCATATAAATGAAAATAATCTCTGTTTTACAGTTTTTGTATTATCTTGTATTTCAACAGATATACAAAGCTCTTTTTGATACACTTTTTTCGAATTATATAAGAAATCTTCAGATTTGGTAAATACTGAAACGAAATTTTCTCTGTCTAGTTTCAAAACCTTTTTTTAGCTATGATGCTGACAAATAGAGAGGCCTACACCTAAAATCGTGGGTTGAGGGAATGGCACAGGTCAGGTCTGAAACGTGGAATTAATAAGTGTGTAACACAATTTTTTGCCTATAATGTGTAATATCATTTAATACGGTCATTATATGTAAATGCAGTTACATATATATACAACGAAGGTGTGTTTCTATTCCATATTTGGGAGGGGAAATTTGTCGCTTCCATCTTAGTAGCATTTTTTATTGGCTTTTGGATACTTTGTTCTTCCGGATCTTATTCATCATAATGAGACACCATGACGTATCAACACTAACTCCGTTTCATATTGCCAGCCATTTATCAATAAAATTTTTTGTATATAACCCTATTTAATTTCAGTAATATAAAACAATAATAAAAAATTTTAGCGAGGAGAAGGGTTGGAAAATGGAAACTTCTAAAATTTCTCATAGATTTATTCTTTTATTTTATGTGTGTATATAATATAAAATAACTCTAATTGCATTTTACTATTAGTTACTTTTATATTATTCTTACGTTAATTTTTTTTTACTCAGAAAGTTTCAACTCGAGGTATATAACGCAAGAAATACAAGATTTATTCAGAAATAGCTACAGTTCTAACTACAAAGAATGAACAGAAGCTTTTATTTATTCATTTCAACATTTTTTACGTTCGAAAAATCATAAAATCAATACTTTCTGTAATTATAAGGAAAACTCTTCTGATATCGAGTAGGAAACCCGATATACCCTGCAGTTAACAGATTTTCGTGCGTCAAAGTAAAATTGCATGTTTGTAAGAACTGGCACTGTCCGGAAACGTTTATCTTAATAGATTGGCAACTATACAGTTAAGAAGTCGTTGAGGCCTTTTCACGAGAAGCAGATGAAATGTGAGAAAATGGAGATACTGTCATTTTCCCTTTTCTACGCTCTTTTCGACAAATCAATGGAACATCTCCGCCATCATTTTCCTTTGTTTCTTTTCATTCGGAATCCAGTTTCAGAACCCAGTTTTCAGCCTTTTTACGTATTACGTCAGAGTTTTTCACTTATTACAATAGACGGGAATGTCATTGCCAAATCAATATCAATGATGATTTATTGAAATAATATTATTATTTATTATGCACTTTTATTAAGTGCGATTTGCTTCATGCATTTAACTCATTGCATTTGCTTTATTTGATTTTTTCAACCGATTTGCTTTTTATTGTTTATTTCCCTAATAGCACACAAATAATGATCAATATGATACAATAATGATCTATATTCGCAATATTGTTTAATATTGTTAAATATCATATAATATCGCTCAATATTGTACAATATTATGTTACTGGATGTACTAGCTACCTGGGTGTGTTAGAAATTTGAATTGTTCTATAATGGTATTTTCGTCATAAAAGTAAACTCTTTTGATATTCTCATAAATTAAGTATAAGGTAATCTAAAGATTTGAATTTCCGTTACATACCGAAATTCAGACTGGTTGTGAGTTTTAAAAAATTTATTTCAAAATTCCTTAATATTTATCAAAATTAATTGTAATTAGAAAATAATTATAATAAAAGAAGTTATTCTTAGAACGCTCATAAAACTTGAATCAAAATAGTTGTTTCAAAATATTTTTATCCTGTTTTATCAAAATCAATCTGATGATATTGATTTTATACAAAAGAACACTGTATCTGTCTTTATTCATGTCAATTTTTTTTTGCGTTTTCGTATAATATTAAAAGTAAAAAAAGTCCATTTTCTCAGATATTTATAACTAATACAAACTTACTTCCGTAAAATGTTTAGAGTGTTAAAATAAAAATTCAGAATTATCAATCAGGACTAGTGTCATAACAAAAAAGCTTTATCAAATATCTTCTTGATCGGTTATATATTTAATAAAATTTTGATGTCCTAATTTGATCAATGATTTTAATATAAATACTAGCAGAGTGGAAACTAAAAACGGATTAATTTTAAAAGAAACAATTTAAAATTCAATTCTCATTTTTATTAGTATTTTGTAACATTTCGTTTTTAAACATTTTTACTTCTACTTCCGTAAATGAATGATTTGAATGATATTCACTTTATTCTGAGATAAATTCAACATCATTTATAGCGGAATCAGTACAACCATTATTTCCGTGAATAGAAATAGTTTTTTTTTAAACTCATTAAGATAATTTTTCTCTGCCTCTTTAAATTTCTAATTGTGATTAATTCAAATATTATG
Source organism: Argiope argentata (assembly GCA_026289955.1). Classification (NCBI taxonomy): domain Eukaryota; kingdom Metazoa; phylum Arthropoda; class Arachnida; order Araneae; family Araneidae; genus Argiope; species Argiope argentata. Next base: position 2,419 of record JAOUZG010034935.1, read on the forward strand.
CAATTATAAAATTAATTTTACTCTCACATTAACTTCCAGATGAACCACTCATGTGAAATCAAAATTTAATTGAAATCATATAATCATAAAATCATAAAGTTCTAAAAGTTTATAAAGATATGTGAATTTCTTCACTTCACAAATAAACAAAATTTCTAATCTTCATCAGCACATTAGAAAATCAACTACACAATTCTAAACATTCGCGCTCGACAAATGATTAAATTTCTTGAAAACAGTAACAGGCTCGCATCGTTCTTATAAGATTTACTCAACTCATAAAAGATCTCACAAATTTTTACTTTATTTTTTAAAGATAAAAAGTAACTTTATGTGAGACTTTGCATAAAAGTTTTTATCTGTCTCATCATCCTTACAGACTGGAATCCTTTATAAGGATAAAAGAAATCGTCTGGAATATTTTTTAAAAAAATTTCTTTAATAATCAAAGAGTAATTTAAATGAAAATTTATTCTAAAATTAATTATCCAAGCAAATGTTTTTTAAAAAGAAAGTCTTTTGGTTTTAATAATCCATCAATCTATTTTTTATGTTTTAAATGCTTATATATTTTGAATGTAAATAAAAATATATTTGAAATAACACTTTCGATTCATAAATTTAAAATATAATTTATTGACATAGAATGTTTAGGATTCATAAGGCTTCGAAACCTGATAAAACATAATTTTAGATTTCCTTTTGGAACTTTTCATGGAAAATTTTGATGAAGCAATGAAATATCCATAAGTAATTTTTAAAGGTTAAAAAAAGAAAATTAAATATACCAATATTTTTATTCAATTTTTTAAGTTAAACTGTATCATATTTCTATAGAAATTAAAGTATTTATTTTTTCACCTGTGTAATCTAGAATTAATTAATTTTTAGGGAACGGTGTTACTTAGTATATTCAAATGGGTGTTATCAGATTTCAATTAATTATAAGCCATTTTGAAAAAAAAAATTGCAGAAAATTTGTGGAAAATTACAATGGATTGTTTTCATATTTCATTCAATCATATTTTCTGAGAAATTAGGAAAATTATTTCTTCTATCAGAATATTTTCACTCTGTTTCCCTTGAGGATTTTATGACAGAAAAACATTTTTTATTCTAAAGGTTTTGTTAGCAATTATGCATTTAAAAAAAACCCTTCCATCTTTTTATAACTTTAAAATATCATACATCTTTGAAATTTTGCAATTTTGAACAGGATATTCCAGAAAACTATTTATGTATCTACATTTTCATATTCCAAGCATAAAAAAACATCAATAAGAAATTCATAATCCCTGAAATATTTGGGAAAAACTCATAGTCTACTCAAAATACATTTTCCCCAATTTTCAAGTCGGGAGGGGAGCACTTTTTTTGTAGGAAACATAATGTATTCTCAAATATCAAAAGCAAAAACGGATATTTTGTTGAGCAATATTTATGTTAGTTTGGCACTATTGTATTCCTTTTGCTCTTCCATCAATTCAACATGTGCTCATTTCTGAATGCAAACGGAGAAGGTGTGGAATTCATGTGTTCTGTATTCACATAAAGAGGGAGATTAATAGACACTTCGAAGATTATTTTTGTACTTACTATCTTTACAGAAGGCAGTAGTGTATTAATGCCAGATAAATGTACTATTTCCTTTTTAAAAAATATACGATTTTCGAAAATTCTACCTCAATTGAACTTTTATTCCACCAATTTGTTTGGGGGGGGGAGGAGTGAAACGCTGTTTTATGTGTCGTTCTGCTTGTAAATACGATCATATGAAATTGGAATGAGTTAGCTGGATGAAATGGGATATAGAGCTTTTATACTGTAAAGATTATTTGCAAATTTTGAGAAGTCAGTTGAAAGGAATCTAATCGTTGTGTTGTCAATATGATGATTAAAAAAAAACTAACGTACTGGAAAAGGTGAAATTTCGTATCTGATCTTTGTATGGGTCTTTGTCACCAGTTCTCTTATCTATTTGTATGCCGGTTAATAAAAAGAAAAAGTGAATTTTTCAAAAATATCTATATACCTATCTGAATAGATAGAATTTTTCAAAAATATCTATATACCTATCTGAATAGATTATCTGAATAGATTTAATTCTTGTAATTTCGTGATCATTTATTTCAACAAGTCATTGAATATGCGTGAGGATTATCGCCCTGGCTTTCATTTGGTATTCATTAAAAAGAGCTGAAAATCGTTCTTCCTTATAATCAGACTGATTCTACAAAGAAGCATATGACTGATTCATAACAATACATTATATATAAATATATGTGTGAACATGTTTTAAAATTAATAGAGAAAATTAAAAAGAAATCTGCAAGACATTTCAATGTATCGTGTCAGAACATAATTCCTTGAACGGCCAAGCACCGCGTGCTCGTACAAGTTAAATGATATTTTTATTCATTTTGATTACTTCATTGAATAAGTCACTTTAGTATTGTCAATGATCCAAAAAAACTTTGTCTCGCACTGATTGTTTTAAAAAATATTTCCTATTCATTTCGTTTCATATAATGACGCGCTCAAAATGATATTTTCCTAGGTTTTATTTGCTGTAGACATTAACTTATTTTTTTAAAATCAGAGCTTTTCTAAATGAAATGGCAACGCTTTATTAAAAGCTGATTTTTGAGATGATTGAGCAGATAATAAAATTTTCATCCCAAACCTCATCCCAAAAACAACATTATGTTTTGACATGATAAATGACAATTTTATAAATAATTTGGCAGTTTTTTAAATTATAAACCCAAATGTTTTGCAATCTAATATTAAAATGGGTATTTAGTCAATCGATTAAAATAATATCTTAATCTTTTTAGAATGAAATAATTATTTATATGTCTTAATACTCGTAACAATTAATTTAAGGAATTTGCTTGATATTTAAAAAAAAGAATTTTATATCTAAGTTCATGTCCTTAAAGGGCAAAAATAAATTTTCATTTCGGATGTTTCTAAACGGAATTGTAAAAACGACCAATGAGTATGAAAACCATTAAAATTTAAAACGTTCCAGAAACCTTAAGTATCAAAATCCTTAAAATATATATAGAAATTCCTTGACATTGTAATTTTTGAAAAAAAAATCAACCCTTTTATCATTTTATGCCATTTTCGCTTAGCCTGAAACTAGAAATCTGAAAATGGGAAAAACAAACCTACAGTTCTTTTACAAATGTTGAACAAAGAATGTTTTTCTTTTCGATATAATTTCAGTTCAGTTCTATTCTGGACGAACGCATTCCTACAACAAAAAAGACTTGTACCATTTTGTCTACGAATCAACTTCCTGTTTTGCATTTGAAAGTTATTTCAAACTTCTGGTAGCTACTTTATCTTTCGTCAGAAGAATATTTTATGAATATTTAAAGAGCTTTGATTCGCGAGTCGTACGTCTTGCTAGCTACTACTACTTTGTTTTACTGTGGAGAAGTTGAACAAAATATCTTTCCCACAAAGGATAAATATAGTGTATCTTTAACTAAGAACAAGTTAGATTTTACATTTGGTTGAAGTGAATGTGTACTCGAATATTTATTTCCTCCGTCTGTTTGCGTCTTGAGATATTATATAAGACTAGAAATATATGCATACAGATTTATGATTCTGTATAAGAGGTTTATAAGTATAGAACAAGCTGGTATTACTTCGTATAAAAAGGAATAATTTTCTTGCGTTACAGCTTTTAATATATTGTCGGATTCTTGTATGTATTTTAATCAGAGACATCTATTGGTGAGCATGCGAAATATGTATATAAACGACAATAATTTTGGATGTTACCAATTTACCATTACTTATTGCTATCATTTTAAAAATTTCTTATTTGGTATTATCGAGTTATTTAGTATATAAAAACGAACATCATGAAATGCTTCAAATTGCATTTTCGACATTCGTTGCTTTTTTTAATTTTATTTGAAGAAATCTAATGGCGAAGCTTATCAGACATTACTGGCAATTAATTAATTGAATCACAAAAAATAGATTTTTAAAATTTAATTTCAAATATGTTTTATTTACACCATTGTTATAAGTCGAATTAAAATTATTTGACAACAAAGTTTTTCTAAGGAAGGCTGAATTGCAAAGGAGTATCAATAGCGGATGACTATGTTTATATTAAATTGATTTTATAATTACCGAAACAAGGTATTATCATAAAAAAATAAAATATGATAAAATAATAAATCTTGAAAATATTTTGCTTAAAAAACATTTGGATATATAAAATTTCACTTATGTTTTCAATTATTCATTAAGATTTAAATCAGAGAAAACTAGTCTAAAGACCCACAGGCATTCACTATCACATTAGTCTTGTATAATAGTGATATTTATTATTACTTTCAGTGAAATTCCAACAACAAATGATAAATATAGTTGACGAAAGTAATAATCCATACAGGCTTTCTATTTTTGCATCGATTTCTTAATCAACCGACCAAAAATAATAAAATTTGAACTCTATTCACTTATCAGTTATTCTGCCAAAAGATGCAGGTTGAATGAGCTACAAAAGAATCACACACACACACATATAAGTGATATATATATATATATATATATATATATATATATATATAGTAAGATTCTCATTTATATTTAATTATTTCTTTTATTCATCGTAAATGTGTGGCAACGGCTGTACCTTGTAATTAGCTTCGCTACTTGTACTCGATATCACATAAGAAATGTTTATGAATTAGTATTAAATGCTCGCCCTTTAATATTAATTCAATGTTTATTTTTAACTGCACCTTTCCCTTCTTCACTTAATGTTTATGTAATATCACCGCCTCTTTTATGGCGCAGACGACTGGATTCGAACCTGTGCATGGAAACCGCCCACACTGTGCATCGACCCGGAAAGCAAAAGTGTATTGCTGATCATCTTTCTCGTTTTTTAACTCCCCCTATTTGTTTAACAGTTACTGCAAGCTATGAATCAGAAATTTGCAGAAAGCAAATGAGAGATGACCTGCTAGTATATATTTCGTTTGCTCAAAGAGGGAAAACCTAATAAAACGACAATGCCAATCATACGTAATTACAGCATCGATAACAATACTCTCGTACGATTACAGAACAATGGGTTGAAATCTATAGTAGTGATTCTAAAATTCATGCATAGACAAACTTTATTTGCTTGCAACGACGATGTCGAACATATGGTGGCCAAAAAAGCACTTCACAATTTGCAGAAATGCTATTGTTATCCAAAGATGAGAAAAGACTTCTAAAATATACTTCCGAAGTTGTCACAAGTGTCAGGTTGTTAACCGCCGTACTGCAAATGCTTATACATTAGTATAACAATTGCCGATTCCAACTACATTGTGGGAAATTGCGTCCGCTGATCACATCATGTGCTTGCCTCAAATCAAAGCTAGGAACATTAACATGTTTGTCCAGATTGGCTATGCGACACGCTACGTGATTGAAATGCCATCTGCATCTCTCATGACATATAAATGACAGATGCTCTCTATAACAACATTATATTTCGATATGAACCATCAAGTTTGTATATATCACATAGAGGAACTGCGTTTACTGCATACCAAACTCAGTGGTTTTTGCAAAAATATGGAACGACACAATCAATGACACCACCCTATTCTCCACAAGCTAGTAGCATCGTTGGACGTGCCAATGCAATAATTCTGTCCACCTTGAAAATAATTATCGACAAAAATCCAGAGAAAGGGGACTTATTACTGTCTTATGCTTTATTGGCAATTAAACCACAAAACAGAATTCCACTGGAAAATTCCCATTCTATTTGCTCCATGGGTATGAGCCATGCCTTCCTCGTGAACTTCATACTGGAAGTTTCGTAAACGACATGCCACGTGAGGTTCAACTTTTAATGTTGACCAGGGCCGAAGTCGCAAATTCTGTGCATGAAACGCATTTAGAGAATAAACGCAGATTCGATTTTCATTGCAGACATCATTCGTTTAAGTCGGGATATCTCGTGTTATACGACTGGCCGAAAGGGGATCATAAACTCTCTTCTAGTTTCAAGGGACCATTCGTGATTGTTCGCCCAGTCGGGGCCGCATGCTACGAGATCAAGTCTGCAACTGTAGGTAATGGAGTTTTGAGAGTTGTCCATGTGCATCACCTTCGTCCTTATTGTAAACGAGATACACAAATAATCGAAGCAGATGATAGCTTGGAAGAAGAGAGTGAATCTGCTGCAGGAATGCAAGATCCAGCAGATGACCTATATATTCCTGATTGAACTGGACTCTTAACGTTCCGTTATAGTTTTTACTTGGAAAATAACTCATTCAACAATTAAATACTTAAAGGGCTTCAATTTAACATTTGTGACTGTCTAAATTTTACATTGAGTGGAATAATCCTCATGCAATATCACCGCCTCTTTTAGTATGATATTCTGAGCACCTAAACACTTTTGTGCTTTTTAACAAATTCGGAGATCTTTTGCTTGTTTTTATAGTTTACTATATAATAATTTAAATATGGGTTCAAATTATGTTTCTTCTCTACCCAGATCTCTACACCCCCCTTCAGAAGGAAGGAAGGAAGAATTTTATCGACAAAATTCTGAACTGTTCGCATTCAAAGAGGGCTAAAGGTCCCCCACATGTGGCAATACTCTCCTTGACCTGCTATTTTGCAATTAATATTGCTATTTATTACCTGCTATTTTTCAGCATTAGGTTTAACTTACTATTGTAATATTTATTGAAATGAATGAAATCATAATCCAAGTTCTATCTCAACCTTATGACGTCTTCAGATAAGCGACAAGTAGAAACATAGCAAACTACGTTCTCGCAGGAAAGCAACCACAGATAGCGGAGGAATTTCTAAAATGCGAAGAATGCAGACACGTGGCATTCAAATTTAAGTACGGCGGTCGAAATAATGTGTCTGGGCGACTGGGTCTTCAATGAACTGGACATGTGTGGAAACAAACAACGAGGGGAAGAAGCAGATGTGTCCCTGTCAATAGATAAAAGACGCCCGCCCTTCAAGCCGGCACAATGGGCATCAGTGGCAGATGGCATTTCTGTTCTTCTTGAGAAAAGGCAGCAGACAAGACGGAGCCAACACGTCTCTCTGCTAGTCGCTGTTTTCCTCTCTCTTGTGATTGGAAAGATAGCTTAGGTCAGATGAGACCTATATAACAGATAGCTGAGGTCAGTAAGTTGGGAATTTTCCTGATTGGTCATTTGCCACTAAAAGCCAGCCTATGCGGTCCAAATAAAAAAGAGAGCCGACTGAGGAAGCCAACAGAGAGAGCTGACTGACGAAGCAAAAGCTAGTGATTGGAGATAGAATTCAGCTTGGAATTCTGTGTAAAATTCTCAGGAGAGAATTTGGAGTGTATGTAGGCAACCACGCCCTGTAGCTGAGCCCACGTGTAGTTCATCAGAACTTGTGGACTTTTGCGTCCTGACTGAAGTGTGAAAGCTCATCCGAGTTTTGGGGAGACCTCCAATTAGTTGAATAGCTGTCTTCTAAGTTGCTCTTTCAGCCAGTTCATCTTCTTACGTTCCAGTAAATACAGCAGGTTAATCGACAAGCAGAGAATCCCGAACCTCAGGTTCATTCTTGCGGGAGTTTCCAGAACTCCATCATATCTCTTCACCTCTGAGAGAGACTCCTTTACTTATCTGAATCACAGCACCTTTCCTTAGTGGAGCTCTGAACTGAATTACCTATGTGTTCGTAACATATTTAATCAAGAAGGCGTACCTGTGTGAAATATATGTATATTATAGTTGGAAATATTTCTCCAAGACCTGAGTTTATTTTCGGCTCAACTCACCAGTAGCCTCGGCCAAAACGTTACAACCTCAATATTCACAATTAATATGACAATAATTTATTAAACAAAGGTAATTAATAAAGGAAAATCCTTCTAATATAAAAAAATATTCATAATTTTGTTGCATAAAAGCCTTAAACGTAAAATAATTAAAAGTAAACCTTATATAGTGGTGGAAAGAAAAAAGAAAAATTTGTGGTGAACTATCAAATCAGTGGCATAACACATACTTGAAAACACGTCAAAATTTAGGTCAAAGTACATTAAACGTCGAGTTGGGTATCGTCATTTGTTCCATGTGCATTTTAATTGGGTTAGATAATATAACACTACCATCGAGAAGCTAAATGCACAGTAAGCTTTATTAATGTCCATTTATTTGAGTGGTTCCTTTCCACTCAAACAATTGTGCACCCGTAAGCTCCCTTTTCTATCTACAATATTCTGTCCCTTTTAGCAACTGGTGCCCATCGAAAGTAGCATAGATTCAAGATAATCGAATTTCGAAACCGCATAATAACTGAGATACTTGTACTAAACCACCAAGAACTCATTAAAGTTAAAGTACTTAACAAAAAAAAAATATGAAGATGGCCACTGCCGGTATGAGAATACTCCCAATAGGATTTCCGTTTCCATGGGAACATATTCACGTTCTTTGAATTAGGTATTTCTTCCAGTTTAATTGCAATATTTCTATTATATACAGTATTTACTAAGAATTGAACATCTTGCGAAATCCAGTTTCACCTTAGCTATTTGAAAGAGTTTTGCAGTTTATTGCCGATTTCCAGTCGTCGTCCCCCTCCCCCTTTTTTTATGTACTTAAGAATATTTTCCAGTGTTAAGAGAGCTTGTAGAAGTCTAATGACAGAGTCTGGGTACCAGAAAAGGTAAGTCACAATTTGAACTTTATTTTAAAGAAATTTCGAAAAGAAAGAAAGTAATCTGCTTCATTTGACTCTTAACAATGAAGTCATTCTTAAGGTAGCTAAGTAGTTTGAAGGCATGATGTTAATCTAATTAAACAAAAATAATCCACTTATAATAAATATTATTATATCATATAAATGATGTTCCCTCTAAATGATTCGGAAAAAACTGTAACAAAACAATCGAAAAATAAAACAATATGATACTAAATTGACTGGCAATGAATGAAGGATTCTATAAAGATGAACAGTCTAGAATTACAAAATGCTTAAACAGGCCACTGCGTAAACTACGACGCATAGACATTCAACAAAGACTTTTCTATTATTTTTAAAAATCAAAAGATGAATCTTTTTAAACAACGCCATCTGGAGAAGAGTAAGATTTCTTTTATGTCATCTGTAAATTTTTTTATGAATTTTCGTGTTTCTTTCGTTATTGGATTTTTTTCTCCAGAGATTTTCTTTGCTAACTTTTAGGATTCATTTTCGTATATCTTTTCTTTGTTTGTTAACCAGAAGGTTTAATCAAAATAGTTTTTCTTTCCTGTTCCTTTTCTATTTAAAATCATTGTTTAAGAGCTTTCTTGACAAATATTTCGTTATTTCGTTATTAAGTGTAACATTTCTCTGTCAGTTATTCATTTATCTAGGTTTTGGTACATACATATTAACGAGCTCAAGCAAAAATTAAGAAAATCAATGAAAGCTTTAACCAATTAACCGTTTTAATTTCTTTAATATCTAATAAGATGACATCTTCTATTTTTAGAATTTTTTTTATTTTGATACAAATTGAAATCCTTTGAATACTTAACTTATCTGTGTATTCGAAGTACTTTTAATATTGAATTATAATCGTTATAAATGCTTCATTTTTAGCTTACAACTATCAAAATTCGAGAAATAGATGCACGAATGGCTCTCGGGAAAAACAGTTAAGCGATTCATTTTAAATGACCGTTTTCATCAGTTCTGTTTCTAAATTATTTGTTTAAATTTAATCTACATTTGCAAACAACGAGCCATTGTAACTGCGGCACCATCCGTGTTTACCTGCTTTCCAAACGTTTAAGAAAGGCAAGACCCATATATATTTGTGTTGTACAGGCTTTCGACGTTTTATTTTCAAACCCCGAAGAAATTTTAGCAATATCAACCCTCATTAATAAAACCTAATGGATTATTATTTTAAAGCTTTAAAAAACAGCCTTTTTAATTTCACTAATTGCCTCATATATATTAAGACTGTTTGGAATTTCCACTGAAGAGTATGCAGGCTGAACCTTTGCGAACATTTTGGAAATTAGTTTCTGGAATGTGGTTAATAATATTTTAAAATTGAATTCATGTTTTAAATGGGTGTTAACTATCCGACTGAAACAAAATTTTGCTGCAGAGCTTCTCTTTGAGTCAAAAAATTCGAATATCATATTTGATATATTTAAACTATTGCGTGCTTTAGACAAATACGTTTTCAATAATGAAAAGTGAGCAAAGCCTTCATGATGTGATATTCAGTAGGAAAAATGGAATCAAATGGAATTTCAGGAATAGCAATGAAACTTATTTAGTTTCCTTCCTTGTTGTAAAAATATCTTGACGTGTTAATCAAAGCTAGACCCCTTACAGCAACTATATTGATATAATCGAAAATATACTTATTTATAACTTTAAAAGCAATTCCCCTATTTAGAAAAAATATATTCGGCAGTTAATTAAAATGTTTAAATGAGGTGCTCATCCTTCCAAAGTGTGTCTATGCGAAATTTATTAGCTCTAACCGGTTGAGCGACAAAACTCACAAGACACATACACACATTCTTTTCTATCAAGTATAAAGTTTAAAAATCGATTTTCATTACCTCGAATTACTTTGTCTTAATATATAATTCATTAAGAAAATTCTCATTGAATTTTGAAATCATATTTTCTTGTACTAGCTAACCGGTTGTGTCGCTCGCAAATAGTCGTTGAATCCAAATTAATCGATTAATAAAAAATTAATTTGAAAATATTAAAATTATGTATAGTTGTCGTTAAGTAAAGCTGTGTCAATTGTCTATTTCATCTGAAAAAAATAACTAGAAACAGATCAATTTGGATAAGAATGTGACATAAGCATTTCTTAGGCTGCAGCCAGAGATAATTAAAGTAACAAAATGAAGAAAACTATGCTATATGATTTTTAAAAAAACGTTGAGAAATCGTGACAATAATTTATTGTTTCATTATTAGCAATGAAATTTTTCGTATCGTCATCCAATCGAATGGTAGTATCAAATTAACGGTCTTTAAGGAAGTTTATATCTGAAATTAAGGCTTTTAAAAGTAATTAAATAGCAAATAAACAAGCACTGTTTGAAGATAACGAGCCAAATGACTAAGACTTCTTAGCTTATAAAATATCTCCGGTGCAGGGGTTGGACATCTTGAATTTTAAAAAAATTATGTTGAGAAAATTACTAATATGAAGACGAAAAATATTCAGTGTACAACGTTTTCGAACTTCTTTCGAAATGCTTAAAACCTAGCGAATGCGTAAAGTTCATCATATCTAAGAAATACAGAGCTTTCATTGAGAACGTTTTTTTGAATATTGATTTACCTTTTTTCCCCTTGAAATATTAAATAGTTGTTATCCTATATAATCTCTATGATTTTTGGTATTCTTAATAATTTTGACCGAAAACTTGCCTCATATTTTTCAATTTTATCTCGAAACGTGAATTGCTCGATTTCAGAAAAAAAAAATGTTATTTTTTCCAACATCAGTAAAACCTCGTTGCTACACATTAAGAGGGATTCCACAACATTCACAAATGCAAGTGATTTGTTTTTTTTGACCCTGCACAAGCAAAAGTAACTTTTTTCAAGTGATCTCATCCCGTGAAAAAAGGGGCGAGGATACAGCACTCTAAATGTCTTCTCTAATCAGGCAAAGTTCAACTCGAGTTTCAGTGCTTTCGTAGTTGCCCGCAGCTAGAGACTGAAATAGGACATTTCGAAATCAGCTTGCTCTAAAGAAAGGACACTTCAATCAAAAATTATTATCAAGGATAGGCGAAAGGAATCTGATTAAAACAGCTTTTAATGAATACACTTTTCTTTTAGAGTATTAAAAAAGATAAAATTTTAACTATTTTCTAAGTTCCGACCAGTTTGTAATTCTTAGTTATAAATTTTACAAACTTCTGAAATCAATTTTTTTTTCAAATTCATTGTTGGATAATGATTCAAGGTATAATTAATTTATTGTTTAGTTGGCATTTAAGATTGAATACATGAAAACTAACTATTGTCATCGAGAGCACACAGAACTGCAAATTATTCAAATTCTAGTACATAAGGGAATAAATGATTGAAACTAATAAAAAAATCTTTTCTTTATAAGGTTTAAGAAATTAAAGTAAATAATTAAATAACAACACAATCGGTGCAATCTATTCTGTGGGCCAAGATCAGTGAAGTGTCATGATAATAGATGGGATCAAAAAATAATTAAACTGCATTTGACACCAATAGCAAAATTATTGTTAAGAGGTGAAGAAGAGTTCTCACGGTTAGAGCGAACACACGGTCTGGAGTTTCTTTGCAGTGTAGGAAAAGTATTGCAGATAAAGCTTCTCGTGGTTGATTTTCATGACACTTACCCCGATACTGTATCTATTACTTGTCAATTAAAAAGATCTGAACGATGTATCGAAATGTCTGATAGGCTTAATCTTATTACGTACAATTTACGCTTCTTTAAACTAAGATTTTTCTTCTCAGCTACTGTAACGTTTCCCCTTTTTTCCTCTCATAGTAAATGGCATTCCCACCACGTTTCCGCACTCATAGTTAAGTGCATATGGACCTCCAGACACGGATCCTATTCATTAAGAGAATTATTGTATCTGGTCATTTGTTATTATCCAGATGTGAGAACAAAGATATGTGCCCCGTCGTTTCAAATAGATCCATCACATTTTCAAGGGCAATAAATGCCAAAACATCTATATGCTCAACTTTTTCCTTTATGAAGAGACTCTTCAAGTCATCGCGAATCGATCAATCATCAGCGACCATTGTCTTTAAATGTCAAACCCAGGTGTACTTAACCGGTATTAACCGCAAATTGATTATATTTAACATATAGTACAGAAGCGGTCAATCACAAAAATGGATGCTTAAGAGACACTCCCTCATTCGAATTGTGGTCGTTCAGGAAGCGTTGGGTGATAGGAAACTCCAATTCACTAATGAGGAGCCAGAAGCGGATATCTGATGGAAATAAAATGCGTTATTTTTCCCAAGAGAAGAGATGATAAAGCCTTCGATTTGGAATTCGGAGAGACGCCAATACGCGAAAAAGTTGTCCCTATTTTTATTTTTTAGAGGCTTTGTGGAGTTCCGACTTCTTCTGTGTTAGGATTCACTCGATAAAGAACGATTGATTTCTTTAGTAACCCTAGAGTAACCGTTTAGAGCTAACAGTCTGTTAGTGATTTTAGTAGTTTATTCACCTATTTAATTAAGAAGCTATTTCGTGATTGAATTATTAATTGGTTTTAGTAAACAATATTAACCTAGATGAGAAAACTTTATATTTTATAAATATATAAGGCTATAATTAAAAGAATTATTTTCTAAGGTACGCTCTTATTTGATCGGTCTTGATCAAGATACTACAGTGCTTTACTTGTGACATCTTAAATAATATTTCAGAGGTCTTCGACTTTCTACCGTTTGTTTCCCTAATGGGGGGAGTAATGTGGGGGGAGTACCTCAGCAATTGAGAATAAAATAATGAATTGAAATTTTACATAGGGAAAACGCATGGATAATTTTGATCACTTTAATAAAAGTCCAACGTGTCTATGCTTTTTTTTCCTACTGTGAAGTGAACTTAGGCTAGAAAGGGGGGGGGGCTGGAATGTAATATTTTCCCACTTTTTCTAAATCATTCAAAAACGTCAAATTCTATTCTAAGCACTTATTGCAAGTTCACTAAAAATTACATTAAAAAAATTTTAATCTTACTTTTGTTGTTTATTACTTTGTAATGTAATATTCTAACTGAAGTTTTAAATGTAAAAATTTTGTGGCTTGATATTAATTACTTTCAGGATGCAACAACGTATTCAGAATTTTCAGTTTCGTTCTCAATTGTTAAAAACAGTTAAATGCAATTAAATTAGCAAAAATTTTCTGATTTTATAAAAATATCGTCAAGCTTCTGACAATAAGGCTATATCTAGTAGAAAAATTCCTCCTTTTTTGTCTTGCAATAATTGACAAATTGTAAATTAAAGACGCCGCAATGCTCCTAATCCCAGAAGCTCTATTTTTTAAAAGTTAAGATACATATTAAATACCTAAAGAAATTGTTTTACAAGGCTTGAAAATTTTTCCATGGAATAGAACAGGATGATTCAAAACAAACAAAACCAAAAATTGTACATGAAATTGATAATGATTAAGAAGAACGAGACAGATCTTCAAACCAAGGAGCAGTTTTAGGAACAGGGACAGCTAATAAAAATGGTCGATGTGAATTTTATTTTCCCAAGTCTGACGTTAAGTCAGCTTTAACACGATAAATTGAATTTGCCGAGGAAAAGGCTCGACTGCACTACTTAAAAACTTTAGCTATGAATACGTATGAAAATCTTTTAAAAGGGCTGGATAAAGGCATACTAGAGGAAGTTCCAAAGAACGAGATTAACTCCATTCCCAAGTAGCACATCCTGTAGCATAATATTGTACAATATCGTGCGATATCATATGATATTAAACAGTATTGTACAATATTTGTGTGCTACTAGGCTTGGTTACTATACAATGGACCGTGATAAAACTAAGTAACAGGACTACTCCAATTCGTCCTATGTTTGATTCTGCAGCTATATTATCCATCTATAAAGCAGTGCGTGTTAAACGATATTCATCTTATTGAGCTTTTTTAGATTAAGGGAAAAACAAAGAATTTTGCGTTATAGCTGGCGTTAGAAACGTTTTTCTGTAAATAAATATTCGTAAGACGGATATAGATTTCCTGTTGCTGTTCTGATAGGAAAATAGGGAAGAAAAGAAACTGAGAGTTTTCCGCCATTCATTTTTTTGCTTGGCGGATTTTTGTTTCTTTCAATAATTGGGTAAATAATTTTCATAATAAATAAAAATGGCAAAACCGGCTTCATTGGTCTTACCAGGAGAACTCTCTTTTTTAAAAAAATTATCAATTATTTTAAATATACAGATAGTATGCGACAGAAGGGTAGTTTATATTTATTTAGTAGTTTATATTAAGGGTGTTTAGTCGTACGATTTTATTACCCAGTCATAGAAGAAATAATTTAATTATAATTACTTGAAATAATTAACTATTAAATTCTTAATTGTTGTTGTTGTTACTTATGGCACTTGCCATGGGCAAGCCCCACTGATTCATTAGCAGATTTTAAGCCGGAGATATACGTCTCTTGTTTTGCAAGTACCGCCATCTAGGGCCAAGAGTCCGACTTCGCTACACACACCACAATCTTTCTTCAGGGGGCGGACTTCATTCATTCATCTCAGATCGTAATTTAGTCCTGGAACAGAGAATGATCACTTCTGACCCAGTATCCCCAGTGGTATTACTCTCGACATAGAGGACTTTGCGACCACGAACAGATTTAACGAGCACCAGCCGTCACTCGGGGAATCTTTTGTCCGGTGAGTTTCGAACTGGTAAGGTACCCAAGGGGTACGAATCCAACGCTCTACCAGCCTGGCCATCCCGGCCTTTAAAAAAAACTTCTTAAATATTAATTCGTAAAATTCTTAATTATCCTTATTAATACCTCCCAATCGGAGATCTCTTGAAACATCCTTTGGAAAATTTTGGAAAGTGGATTTGTGATTTTTATAACATCCTATTCAATTTCTTGATTAAAGTCCGAAGAAATCTGGAAATTCTTCGGTCTTCAAAATATTTGAATAGAGATAATCTATACGAATTCTTTCATTAAATGAATCAAATTGTTTTTGTATTCATATTTTAGTTTGTTTCAAGAAAATTCCATATAGGACTGCCAGAAAAATTCGTGCTTCAGAATAAAGAAGTTGAAACAAATCGACCATTCGTTTTTCACATAAAAATGCATTTTTCTGCTATAAATGTGGATTTAAAAAACGCAGCGTTTAAAAGTACAAAATTTTTGGATAAGCAAGCGAATATTTTTCACAAATATTATATATATATATATATATATATATATATATATATATATATATATATAACAGCTAAAAAGGCACATTTTTCAGTTTCAGTAGCTCCATTAATAATTAAATAGTTTGTAATCGCTATTCAATATCAGTATTTATTCCCAGTTTTAAATTTTTAAGATAATCAAGCTCTATAAAAAATTAGCTGCCTAATGTTTTTGCTTCTTTTGACAATATTTTTAATTAATTGTTTAACAAAAAGGAAGAGATCGTCTTATAAGAAAATTAAAAAAGTGAAATTGATGAATATGATAAATAATAAAATATAAGAAATGCTAATTTTAGCTGGAATCAATTTACCTTGAGAAGCATTTATAATCTATCATTCATGGCAGATCCAGGCAAAGTTTTGTTACCGAAATCTATGTATTTCCTTGTGTTGTCAAAAACATTTAGAACATGCTCACGGACCCCCGACGTTTTTAATTAGCGGATACAACACTGGGAATTCAAAAGAATCATTAACTTCTAGGAAATCAGCCCACCTAGCTTCATTATAGTTAAATTTATTGTGCTTAGAATAATAACTAATTTCTATGCAGTATATTTATGTCCATACTGAAATGTTTCACGGATTATGTATAGGTACACAAGTACCTACATCTAAAATTTTAGTCATTTTCACACGGAAGTTTTTTAACATGATTTAAAATTTTTATATTTACATTTGGCACATCCATGCTAATTTATAAAACAAATTGTATGTCCAAGCGTGATATAACTTCCTTTGAAATTTTTAAACAGTTCTTGAGAATACCTTAAAAATACTGAATTCTAATATTTGGTAAAGACTATTGATTGATTTATATCAATATCTTACATTTTTGAGAAATACAGTTCAAAGATTCATTAAAGCGTATTTTATTGCTTAAAGATTTCTCAAGAGATTATCGAAAAAATGGAGCTAATCCATAACAAACAAAGTACAATGTTTTTGAATGGTCTAACGTAATTTTTTTTTTAATTTCACTATCAGTGAATAAGTGAAAAACATATTTGATATATCGTTGAATGCATTTAAGGCCAAATTTTAATGATGCAACAAGGTTTAATGCCCATAAAAGTTTAACTTTAAATTATTGTTGTTAAACTAAATATTCCGAAATCTGTTTAATATGGACCTTAAATTTGACTTTTTCAGATCTGAAGTGTTATTTCTTTTCCTGTATTATTTTTAGATATGACCAATGATTTGGAAGGCCAATATCATTGACGACTTTGATCAGGCAAGCCATCTTATATGCCTTCCTATTTTGGCATGACTAGTAAGTGCCTATTTTTCCATATTACTTAGACCGATTAACTTACAAAAGTACACAACAAATGGATTTTGAAAAACTATTTGAACCCATTCAGCATAACCAAGACTGGGTTTTTTAATCTGTCCAATTAGGATTAAATACGGATTGTGTGTAGATCACTGTTATTATAATAATAATTGCTAATCTATTTCGAATAATCTCACAATTTCTTAAGAAATAATCTGATAATCATTTGAAAATATAAGATCTGCCAAAAAAATCGGCCTATTGTTGCTTCAAAATCAAAGTTTGATGAATCTCCATTGAAACAGGACAGGGGAGGGGACCGCGGTAAGAATGACACCGAGCAGATTAAAGTATAAATGTGTATAAATACTGTGCATAGAAATAATTTTCTAACAATGCATAAATAATTAAAAATGAAAACACTACACTAATTAATCAAAGAATCTTTTTAATGACAAACAATGTAATGCATTTTCAGAAAAATAACTTTCATCCATGATAAACTTTAACCAGAATATTGTTAAAACAATCACATTTATCACAAAACTTGTAAACTTAAAATAACAAAGTCACAAGCAAAAGCAGGTATACAATTACCCTCAAGGGGATGGTAATCTGGATATAGCTGAAATTTTATACATTTTGATTTTCTCAAATCCAGATTGTTTGGATTAGACAGTTATGTTTATATTATATATAAAATCTGTTCAGAATTAGCAGATTTAAAAAAAAAATTTTAAAAACTCAGTATTAGAAACAGCTGATTACTATAAATTAAAACTGACTGATCCTATTGACTGCAATGTTTATATTATAATGTTAATTATTTGAAAGAATTCCAGACTTTATCAAATACAATAATTTTTGGAAAATTAGAAATGAAGCATCAGAATATATTCATTTAACTCGATCAACTTATTCCCTGTTAGTTAAAAAAAAAAAGAAGAAAAAGAAAGGAAGAAAAGAATTTTTTTAAAAAAATTGGATTCATAAATTATAATTTATTTTTGGACTGGCAAATTTTCAAAGATACTTACTGCAATGCTAGTTAGACAATGATCTATTTATAATTCAAAGTAGCTTCCTCAATCTCACTTTCATATCCTAAGTACAATGCTTCATTATTTAATAACAATGATGTAGTACAAAATGTACAAAAGAGTTCTTGGACGGATAATTACAACTAGAATCCACTGACTAGATTTTTGTATAAATATAAAACTTTTTAAAAGCTACATTTCTTCCTATTACTCATGTTTTAGAGCAACTTTTCAACATTATAAATAGCACCCATATAAAATAAAAATTAAAAAATTGTTTTTGATTCAAAAAATGCACACCAATGAATTATATATATATAAAGAAGATATATCTTCAGTTTGGGTAAAGCAGCATTTAAAGAAAGACAGAAAAAACACTATAGTAACAAATTCTGTAAGAGACTGAGGTTTTTAATGACTTTAAAAAAAATTTATAATAAGCAAAAATCAGGCACATTAAAATATTTTCATTAATTCACTCATTCTTTCTTTTCATATTTAAAATACTAACTTTTCACAATCAATAATGAATAAAATAAATAGAAAAAAATATTCCTTTGATATATCTGTTATAATTACTATTAGTAAAAAATACATCTCTATGACAGAATGATAGTGATTACAATATTATGAACCTTAATATAATAATAATCAATAATAATTATAAAAATACGATGCATGACTAGATACCACTATAAGACTAGATTTTCTAGTAAAATAAATCTTTAAATATGCAATTTTATTTTCCATGAATCTAGTACAAATAAATTCATTCTGAAAAAAAATCAAAAGAAATTTCATTTTTTAATGAAAGACAACAAATCAGGCTGCAGACATCAATACATAGATGTGCTTGTTATAAATGTCATATCACATAGTACTTTCACTTGCATAAAACTATATCAATTATTTGATTTTAAAAAGCATAAATTAGATTTGTACCACAATCCATGCATCACAATAAGGTAAAAGGGCTGACAAAGTGCAGGAAGTTCATTATCTATAAGAAGGCTTAAGTTAGAGGAATATATTAATTTATTAACTCAATGAATATATTTTGGTTCAAATGTTAAGATTTAAAAATAAATAAATACTACTGAAAACACTAAATACACTGAAAAAAATTTAAAAATTTATTTGTGACATTCCTCCACAATTTTAACAATAAAAAAAAAATCTGAACATGATTTGTTACACTAGATTCATTTGTTAAAATTTAAATCTGCCCTATTTTTTTCTTTCATTTACATTAATTTACTTTTTTTCCTTTTTTGTCGGCAAAGATCGGCGTTATCTCAGATGATTTTTTTAATTAAAAGTTTACTTTACCCTTATGCACTCAGAACGTAATTATATATCTTAATAAGAATCCTAAGATAGAATAATAAACTCTTTCTCATCATAAACAAAAAAATAATCTTTGTTTTAGAATTAAATTTATTAAGTGAATATAATTCTTTTATGAAATTTTTATAACTCCTAAATAATTTATATACACTCTATAGATTATTTTAAATGCATGCAAGAGTGATATGTAATGTGAATATGTAATCAAACAAATCCACTACAGCTACATAATTTCACTTAATTCCAGAGCAGGCACAAATTTATAACAATACAAAATATTCATGCTATTTTCTTAAATTTAATTTGAAGAAAGGAAAGCATTTCAAAATGTTAAACATATATATTTCAACATCAAGTCAATACATCTCAAATATTTATTTGAAACATTTGTTTTCATGTGTTACACTATTATTATAGGGAAAAAAATCAATGTTTCTTTCTTGGTTGTTTTGATACAAATTTACTATGAAGTATATCCATTCCCACCTCAAAAAAAATTAAATTAATAGCTGGTTCCTCTTATTTATGCATCTTCCTTCAAATATTTATTTATTTTGCTAATAATATTTCTACATTTGATCCTCTTATTAGTAATGATATTAATTCTTGGTACTTTTCATTCAGTTAAGTATATAATAATTCTAAATAATCTAGTAAGTATTTCAAAATACTTATCAGTAATTTGCTTTATTTTGTGAACGAGATGAAAGATCGTGAGATCATTTATATTGTTGAAACTGAGTCTCGATTATCAAATACTAATTGTATGATTTGCTTACATTACAGATAAACTTACTTTTGCTTATTAATTTTTAAAAAATCCAATATTCATACCACATTTGTTTAAGCCAAAAACATTGTTTTTCGTATGGAATTAAAATAGTATTCTGATTTGTGAATTAATTGAGATAACTAAAATTATAGAAATACTAAAATGAAAAAAAAATCATAATCATTGTTTTTAAGAAGTATTAATTTAATCCTGTGAAATAATAAAAAAAGTAACTTTTGTAAAATTCAACAAACTAGTATTCCCCCAGATAATAATATCCAGAGTGTCTCACCTTTTTTATACCACTATAAATACAGGACTAGATATAATTAAACAGAATAAAACAAATAATATTTGAAAAACATATATTTACAAAAGGTATCTATATTTTCAATCATTTTTCAACAGTAATAAATAATGCATTTCTAAGGAAAGGAATTTTTAAAAAATTTCTTTAATTTAACACACAAATAGATTTAAAAAAAAATACTTTTTCTCACAATTTCAGATGAAACATAATTCTGTTTTCTTTGCCATTATGAACACATGAACAGTGTTAAAAGAAAGAGGTAATACAATTGAATACATCTCATATTAAATTGCCCCTCTTTCTTTCTGGTTTCCCAGCCAATCAAGGGATGACATAAAAAAAATGTGTGTCAAAAAGTAAGCGAGTGATTTGCGCTACATCTCCCCCAACTTCCTATTTAACTATTAGTTTCACTAAGTTCATGCTCATGGTGCAGAATTTTTTTTTCTCACACCGAATATATGAATTTAATAATTGATTATTAGCATAAATAATGTATCATTATTTTTTTATGCTCATAATAAATTATAAAATTCATACATATGTATTAGTAATGATCAAAACCATATATAAAATCATATATTTGTATTAGTAAAGATTGCATGGATTGTCATTTATGTTAAAATGAACACATTCATATCAACTCTTTATTCTTTCTTTTATGAGAATGTGAGCGGCTTATCATTCATTCCCAAAATGAACCTCTGAGCTCCGCATTCACAACAATACTTGGCACTGACTATAGGATATTTTGTCCCACAATTGTAGCAGAATCGTGGAAGTCGGTGCTCACTGCTACCACTTCTATTAATGGACGAAAAAGAGAGATCACCACTGCTACACTGCCCTTCACCATCGCTGGTCCATGAATTCCTCTTTTGCTGTAATGATGATAGGATACTATGAATCTTGGAATTACTTTTCTTTGAAACAGTACATTCTTCAGGGCTGAAACAAAACAAATATAAAATATGGGCATTCCTTTCTTTGTACTTATTTAAAAAAGTTTCATAAAAAATAAGTTTTATAAATATAATTTTACAAAGTACTAAAAAATAAAAATTATTTAATTTTTTGGAGGGGTTTAATTTATTTTATTATAGAAAATATTATAAAATCTTTCATTCAATTTCTTTTACAGTTACTATTAGGTGGTGCACATTGTACAAAATCAAAATTTAATTAGATTAAGCAATTGACTAATAATTTATACTTTGATTGTGAAACTTATTTGAAGAAAGTTAATAATTACTAATTATTCTATTTCAAACATGTGGCACACAATGTATCGTTAGAAGATATTTATGTTTGAATAGAGAACTTTAAGCTTTAAGACATCTTCATGGTATTTCTGAGTGAATGAGTGAGTCACAAATAAGTCAGTCAATTAGATAGGTAGCCAATGATTAAATTCGGAATATATTAAAACAACATATTTGCATTTAAAATGCATAAATGTATAAAGTTCCAAATCTTTAATGGCATGGGTTAAAAACAGATCACAAAGTACCATTTATGCAGATATGAAAAGGAATATGAATGCAAGGTTTTATAATATTTTATATGTATATTTTAAATATACATATAAAATTAACAACTGATATTAGAATTCATTCATCTTCAGTACAATATGCCAACCTAAAGTAATGATATAAACTTTTTTTAAATTCAACCTATAAGTCGTACCTGTAAAAATTACACATAAATTCATTTATAGTAAATAAAAATATTTATAAATAATAAATCTGTATAAATACAAGTGTATTTTCAAGTATGGAGGTAGCTTGTACTAGATGTTAAAAATTGCTTACCTTAAGCACATATCTTCTAAAAAATCATCAGAAGTACTGAGTTCTGATAGTTTTAGCCTAAGAGCAGCTAGCATGTCTAAATTTTTATTCCTGAAATGCATATAAAAATTAAATCTTTGAATTTGGGCAGAAAAAACAAACATAGAAAAAGTAAATGAATATAGGCATTTAAAAACAACTCACCTTTCTTTATTATAGACAGGAAACATTTCCTTAAATTTCACAGTTTTTTTATTTATGTTATCTGAGTCATTTTCCCTGGCAGCAGCCATTATTAATACATTCTCATGGGAGTTTGTTAGTGACTGACTAAAATTTAAGAAAATATAAATTAAATAACCAAAGAAATGAATTCATACAACCAGAATGACTACATTAAAAATTAAATAATAATAGTAATAATAATAAAAAAAATAATAATGGGTTACTTTAAAACTTGGATTTAAGTAACTGATCTGAACACAATTCTAAAGAGTCAAAAATTTATATTTTAAAATATGCACCTCAGTAGCAATTAAATCTCTCAGTTTACTGAGAAATGAACCAGTTATAGTTACATGATATATAGAAATAGTTTCTATAAAGGTACTACAGAAATATAGAAACTACAAATTTTTAGGAGTACATAAATTATTTTAATCACCTTATTTTCATCAACCTGCATGAACTATTTACTTTATGATACTTTTAATGTCCAAAAGAAATATTCTAAAAAATTAAAACAATAAAAAAGCAATGAAATTCCTTTAAATAGATGATTGTAAAAACTATAGTATACAGTGGAAAAATTTCACAAATTGAAACTATGAAAGTAAATGAATGTGTGTGTGTATATATATATCTATCAGCAAAAAAATACTTTTGATAATCAACTTTTATGTAACTTTCAGTGCTGATTCTATGAATGATTTCCATTTTGTTGCAAAGCATGAACAATGTATCAAAGTTTAAAGCTTGCGAAAAAATTTTACAACAAAAGTGGAAAGTTTCTTCAAAAATGATTTCATATTTGTAGTAGCACCAATCATTGGTTTAATTTTGCCAATTTTTGTTTCTTATGAAAGTTTATGGTTGGCTATATCTTCAATGACCATATTTTCCTATCAATCCCCATTTCTGAAAGAAACTGAAATAGCCTGCATCACTATATATTCTCTGTAGAGGAAAAACTGACAAATTCCTTAGTATATTGGCTGCTTTCAAGAATATTTCATATGAATGATTATAATTTCTAAAACAAAGCTTTGATGGAGCCTTAACAACTCAATTTTAAGGTACAACTAACCAATCAGAAAGTTCTATCATTATTGTCCAAGTATAGTTTAAAATAATATATTTGCTTATTTTTATTTATATTACTGTAATTATACTTTTAAAACATATTTTTCACTTTGTTCCTGGTGGATAGCCCCAAAATTTCCAGAATCATTTGAGCAAATGAGGTAATTAAATTCTGAAATTTGATATTATATCATAATATATTAATATACCACAGCAACTCTATTATAATAGCATTGGCGTTTATATTTCTGTGGTTGAAAAGAAAGCTATTAACTACAAGTTAGAAAAATTTCCTATTTTTATTCTTATTTATTTCTAAAAATTTTAATTCTTAATTATTTTGATGGTAAATTCTATAAACACCCTTCCTTTTACTTCCTTTTCAGGTTAATTTGTGAACAGCTCAGAATGATACTTAAACTGTTTGAATCATTTTTTAAAAAGAAAGTTTTGCTTTCTTACATTGGAAATTTTACATTTATTAATTGCAGTATCATTATATACAAATAATTTAACTTTCTGACGTATGCAATACTTTCTAAAAATTATTTTTAAATTTGCCATGGTTCTGATCGAAACCAAAAATTCTAAAATAATGTTGTAACACTAGTTAAAACACTACTAGTTAATACTAGTTAAAATCCCTCTAATGTACAAAAAAATAAAACTTTTACTTTCATAAGATTTTTGCACGCTACTTTCAATTTAAGTTTTTTTTCTTCAAGTAAAAACAGACCTTTTCAAAATGCTTCCATAAATATTTGTATGAAAGCTATCTACAACATAAACAATTTTCAAATCAAGTCATTAAAAAAAGTTCTTCATACTTGACATCTTTTTAGGTGGTTTTGGAGATATACCATTGTGCACCTACAGCATGAAATTCTTTACCACCTGAAAAGGGTTAGCAAATTCTGTTTTCATTACCCTGATTCTCTTAATCAAGTGGCTGATAATTTATGGGGATTTTGCCACAAGTTTTGTGGGTGAGAAATTTATTTACATTTGAGTAAGGTTTATATGAATAAGTTGTTTGAAATTTTCACTTTTCAGTTGCATTCTTTTTGTAAGCGACCTTATTATGCTATTGTTAAATATATTTTCTTATATAATACAATTTTCTTAATTTTTTAAAATGGTTAATTTAAATATTATGTTTCTGCATAATTTGAATATAGTGTTGATTGAAATTAAAGTCTAAATGCCACGTAAAAAACTTGCCACTGTTAGCTTTATTTCAGGCTTACTTGTTATTAAAATTATTTATTTTTCACTTATAAATTTATTTGTATGCTGCAAAATTGTATAAGTAATTCTTATTGATAATATTGTTTTAATATTTCTATAAATAAATAATGAATAATTATGCTACAAAGGGAATTAAAAAATATTTATTAGTCATAAGAAGAATATATTGTTAGTGCATAGAGGTACTTAAGTGAACCTCACCCCCTTCATGATGCAGTCAACTATAAATTTTTTAAAGGTATTTTCTCTTTCCCTAGACCCTAAAGCTGTAGTTTGTTTGTTTGTTTTTTAATTCAGAAAATTTATATTTGTGTGCTTCAAAGAGTACTTTAATATAATAAAAATTATAAACTCTTGCAATATTTTTTTAAAATAATTTTTTATTTGTTGGCCTCTTGGCCTCTTCTGAAAATGATAATAAGCACCAATCAAGTTTTTCGAATAATATATTAGATTGAAATTCCGTTCTTTGTAACAATGGTTGAGTAGAAATCTTACCATTTATTACAAAACTAAGAAAATTTTTAATAAATTAAGTATTAATTTGAAATTTTAAAAAGTACTCGAATTTATGAAATTTTATTTAATTGTATGGAATGCAAATGCTTCACCAATATAATTGAGTCTGCACAACATTTCTAACAATTTCTATATAACAATCACATAATTTATATCAAAGGCAAACTCATATTACAATGTTTACTATCATTGTTTTCAATTATTCATGTTACAAATGTATATGTTGATTGTCAATAAAGTTGGTAAGCTCAGACTTGCTTGTCATGTCTATATGTCTATATGTTAGGCAACTGCCTACATATCTTTAAAAAATCTTGGAATCTTGAAATTAATTGAAAAAAAAAACTAAAACATTTTTCAAAGGCCTAATTTAGTCAGAAACTAAGAAGTATATGTTCTTTTTTTTTCATTTCAAAATTTAATAGTTTTAATTTTTAATTTGCAATTCATTATTATAATAATATGGAATCTATTAACCAATTTTTTTTGTCTTCTGAAACTTGTTATCAGTTGGTCCTAACATAAGTAACAAAGCTAAAATAGATTATTCAATTAACTGATGAGTTTAATCATAAAAAAGACACCCATGAGCATGAAACTTCAAAACTAATTTATTAAGATGCAAGAGAAAAGTCTAATTTAAAATACAATTTTTCTACACTTGAAATAAATAAAATTAAATAAAAGTGAATAAAACAGCCTCCATTTTAGCAGTTGGAACTAATAAAAAAAAACTTAAAGTTTGAATTTTATTTTTATTTTTTTGAGCAAATTTTGATTTAAAGACAATTATCTGCAAGATAAAAATCTGAGAATCAAAAAGTAAAATTAAAAACAAACAATTTTTTAAAGTATAAATTTTTCAATTAAATTTTAGAAAAGCGAAAAATAAATATTTAACAGCCAGAAAATTTAAATTACATAAAATTATGAACATTTCAATTACATAATGTTAAGGAAATTTAAGAATTGTTTCAAAATGATTATTTAAACTTACTTAGTCTTTAATTTTTTTTGTTGCTTGTCACCAGAGAATTTTGCACCTTGTGTAAATGATTTTACAGTCGGTAAATTATAAGAAGGAACAGGAGGTGAAGAATGGATACGTAAATTAGAAGATTCACGGATGGATTCAGCAGACTTTATTAATCTATTGCCATGGTTCAGTGAATTTTTCTTTCGTAGTAATGGAGCTTGATACTGCATAATACAAAATAATTATATATTCACATATAAGCAATCAACACTTGAATCTAATAAATAATAAGCCTTTTCTGAAGATTTTCAGCTTTACTCAAAACATAAGTATTGAATTTAATACATATATGAATGAAATTTCATCTCATCTTCACTATATTGTTGATGTAATTTGTTATAATTTACACTAGTACTTCTGCATTTCTTAGAGAAGCATGCAAATTTTAAAATAGCACATTTTTATCTCAATTCAGCATACAATTAAATATGTATAAACTACTAACTACTAGGTGAGGCTTTTTCATTCAAATCGTTAATCATAGGACCATTAATTCATCACTGAACAATTAATAATGCAAATTATACAGAAAAACTGAATACTTTCATAAAGTTAATATATTTTATCTATACATATTTACTTTTACTCTAGCCTTCAATCTCTCCAAAGCTTCTGCATTGGGAGGAGTTTTGGGCAATCTGTTTTTCTGTTCTTGGCACCAAGATATGTGACGATCAGCAGCTTTTTGATTGAAGTATCTTTCACACCAAGGACACTGTTCATAGCCTGAAGTTAGAAGAAACAGTTCTGAAATACATAATCTTATTGTGTTTCTATACCGTTAATCAAATAAAGTTAATAGAATATTTAAAAACTGTTAATTTCTATATCAGATGAGTGTAATCAACAAAAAAATTGGGTGGGGTAGGGGGACTGAATAAGGGCAGTTGATTAATGTGATTCAAAATGACAATTTCTAAACATGATTATGTCTATTAAAATTGAAAATTGTCCCTTAAATTATTTATTAATTTTTTTATATCAGAATATTCCAACTTCGTAGAATGAACAACATGATTATTTTTTTAAACTGATAGCCATCTACCTTTAAAAGAATAATAATAATAAAAAAATAATTATGAATGTCCAAATATGAAAATGTTCAATCATGAAAATAAAAAATATAGAAATATGTTTTGATGAATTTTTTTTTTAATTTTACATTTTTAAACCAAGGATATATACTGCCCCTCTTCATAATATGATAAAAGTAAAATTAATTTATCATTTGCACATTGAAGATTCTGTAAATTTCATTTCTCGATTCTATTTGAGAGAATTTAAATAATCAATGCTTGTAAACCTTTAATTAAAATATGTCATTGTAGTAAGATAAAAACAACAACAATGTGATATTAATGTTACATTATAAAATGTTTTATTTTAATTGGCATTCATGCATAAATGAGTGTGAAGGATTTTATTTTAAATAACATGTGTGCTCTTTATCTGAAAATAATAAATAAGTTTCTAAATTCAATATATACAATTTCAATAAGATTATGTATACAGTGTATAAACATAACATAAATAAGCATAAGGACATACAAAATATACAGGATGGCTATAATTAAACTTCTCTTACAAACAACATCCAACAATGCAAATAGCTGAACAAATTACAGCAAAAATTTGTCATGTAGATTATACACAAGATGTGCTCACAGAATTAAAAAAAAAATAATTTAGCTCCATAATGTCTATTAGAGGAGTCTTTTCCAGAAAAACCTTAAATTTAAGACAAAAAAAACCATCCAAAACAGAATGGAGAAGAAATATTAACAATTCATTTACAGAAATTATGAGTAATAAAGTGTAAAACCGGGAAAAAATTGCCAATTCTAGAAAAAAAAATTTGAGATTTGCATGCTTGTGAAAAACAAAAAATTTTATACAAAACAGGTTAGGATAAGAAACATTTGCAATCATGTTTTATATCTAGATGTTTCCAGCTGAAATAATGATGGTATCATGTTGAGTTGTTATGGCATTGATAGACTTAATAACTCCATAATGCTTCATGTGCAGCCTCAAAACTGATCAGTTACGATATGCTGCAACACACACTGTAGATCGACTTGAAATTTTGAATCGACTTGAAGTGAATGAGAGTGGTTGCATGGAGCCCCTTCCCCTATCCTGGACATGATCAACAATGGCTCATCTTAAGTAATTTTGTCCTAATATATACTTGTTTCTGCAAACTGAACTGTTTTTCTCAAGTTTCTCAGTGTCCTGTTAATTTTCTCTTTACCTTTACTTAATATAATTAGATAAGATGATCAGAAAGTAGTCAATAAATATTACTACTGTAACTGTATTTCACTTTGATCATTTATTGTGTTAAAATTAATGTTTTTCTGGGATAGATGATAAGATGATCAGAAAGTAGTCAATAAATATTACTACTGTAACTGTATTTCATTTTGATCATTTATTGTGTTAAAATTAATGTTTTTCTGGGAAAGGCACCCTCTGGTAGATATTTAGGAACTAAAAGTTTCTTTTAAAAATTCTGTTAGTGCATCTTAAGCACAGTCTATATATCCGATTTTGTTGCAATCCATTCACCTAATTTTGTTGTATGCTTTTTATAGGGGCAGTTTAATTATAATCCCCCTGTATGTAGAAAGAAATCAGTAATATTGTCAGTAATACAATTTGCTAATTTTCAAGAACACAAGACAAGAATGCCAAACATGCAGTTAACAGCAAGCATCTTTGCAATATAATAATATAAATCATAGAAAATAATCATTATTTTACAATTCAAATATTTTTCAGCATATTAATTTCCTAATTGCTGTCACCCACCTCCTGTAGCATCAACAGATCTTATGTACTAAATCTTAAATTCATCTTTGCAATAATATTATTTTTCTCACTTTTAAAATAAATTTTTCCTAAGTATGTTAATGTTTCAAATTACTGTCCTTAAATGCAATAGTTATACTTATATTGTTCTTTCTTTAGCATGGGATGAAAGCTTGGAGTATAGAAGTCACCTTTGGGATCCGACAATGATTTGAAAATATAAGACCTGCCAAAAAAAATTGGCCTATTGTTGTTTCAAAATCAAAGTTTAATATACCTAAATTTAAAGAGGGGGGACAATGGAAAGAATGACACTGAATAGATAAAACTATACTAAATTATAAATATATATTGTGCATAGAAATAATTTTCTAACAATGCATAAATAATTAAAAATGAAAACACTACACTAATTAATCAAAGAATCTTTTTAATGAGAAACAATGTAATGCATTTTCAGATAATGTAATGTAATAAATTTCATCCATGATAATTATGACTTTACTAACTTTCACCAGAAAATTTTTTAAACAATCATATTTATCAAAAAACTGGTAAACTTAAAATAACAAAGTCACAAAAGCAGCTATCTTCAAGGGGATGGCGATCTGGATATAGCTGAAATTTTATACATTTTGATTTTCTCAAATCCAGAATTTTTGGATTAGACAGTTAGGTTAAGTATAATATTATATATATATATATATATAGATTGAGGGTGTTTAAATGCAATAGTCATACTTATATATTTAATAATAAGTAATGACATTTCGCATTGTTTTTGCATCTCAGTTGACATAGAAGTAAAATTATAAAGAAAACAAATATGTAAAATGAAATATAAAAACACGGTTGCAATTCAAATTTGGAAAAATTAATCCCTGTATTTCCATGTCTGTATATTCAAGAACAAGTAAAATAGCACTCATATGCTAGTTATACTTTAAGAAATATGGTTTTACAGATTGGTACAGGCAAAAAGCAACAATTTAAAACTACGTGAAATAGCACATAAACAGACACTTTATATTTACCAGCAGAATAAAAAAAATATCTTTATTTACTATCTAGAATTTAGCAAGACAAATTTTATACATTAAGAAGGGCTGGGGGATATATCACTTCTTATGCTTTTTAACTATAAGTTAGACAAAATTAAAAGATTTGAGTGAAATAAAACATAACACCGTTTTATTACCATGATACCAATCATTAAATGATTACTTAACAAAAAATATTACAAAGCATAATTACTCTTTATATTTAATCATTTTTGCCATCAATTTCTTTAATTTCTGTAAACTTTTTAAATCTTTGTTTTCAGAGAGCTAATAGACTTAATATATAACAATTAAAGTATTAAATTTCTATACGGCCCAATGTAATTATTTAAGCTATTTCACTTTCAGTGAACATACATGAAAACATTTATGATAAATCTTAAAATGTAATAAAGGATGAATGAGACAAGTTTTAATGCCTATAAAAATACATCTTTAAATGATCATTCCTGAACTAAAAGTTTTTAAATTGGCTTATTTTCAGACATTAAATTTGATGTGACAACTAGAAAGTTCCAGTTTTCCTATATTAAAACAGTATTACTATCTTCTTCAAAATGAGCAGTACGCAATAAATGAATTTTGTGGAATTCCATTCGACAAAAAATGGATTTTTTTTATCCATTCATTTTGTATTAAATACAGATTTTGAGCAGCTGATAGCTTGTTTTAAAATTTTATAACCTACTTTGAATAAGCTCAATTTCTCGAATAATATGCAAATCATTTCATAAACTCAAGTACAGTAGTTTATTATTCTGCTTCTACAGAACTAAATGGTGGTAATCCCACCAAAAAAATGTATTTTATTCTTTCATGTAGTTACTGAACAAATGAATGCTTGCATATTCTTTGAGTGTTCTCAGAATTTTTTTTCTTCATCCCATCTAAGTAAGAGTTTATGAAAACCAAGTATGTATAATGGATATTCAATCAATCACACTTAATGAAAGAAGGAATTGCAGTGATATCCAGACATCCCATATCCAGCTAATATGAATGGGATTTGGAGCTTTTCAATATTGACAGAATCAAAATAGAATAATTTTTTATTTTTGTAAGCTCTGCAGGGACTTGCATTTCAAAAAAAAAAAAAAAAAAAAAAAAAGATTGGCTTTTGTCTTGCTGTAACAGTACTTGTATAGCTGTTCCCCTCAGATCTGAACTGCCTTGCTTCCGGCAAATATATATATGAGAAAGAAATGTTTGAAAACTTTATGAATTAAAATACATAATAAGTCCTGACATTCGTGCTTCAAATCTGACTATTTTTTTTCCCTGATCAAAAAAACTTTTCTTTTTTATTTTGATTTCACCGTAATAACTCTCTTAATAACAATATACGAATCTTCATTTGAATAATCACAATCTACAGATTTTAGGTCTCTAAGAATATAAGTTTTCATGACAATGAAAATTTTTAAATAACTAATAAATATCTTTTTCCATATCCTATATTATGAACAGCAAAAATTTAGATTTTTTGAGTTATAATTTGTATTTTTTAAAGATTTAATAGCAAATTATACCACATGGTGATTGCTCTTTCAACAGAGCTGCATTCTTAGGTCATGCGATTCTTTTAAAATTCTTAGGAAATTTTTTAATCTCTAATAATTTGAAACATAACATTTTCTTCTCTTTGATGAACTTTTGAATAAAAATATTCATTAGAAACAAAAATTCAAACATACTATAGACCACTACTCACATTAATTAATAAAATTAAATTTTTTATACATTTCTTCGGGTAATAAATAAAAAATTTCTAATTTATTGATGATTATCTATTTGGATAGGTAAAATCTTAGTTAAATCATTTTCTTCCATAAAATTAATCCTTTAATGAAAATTCAGTAGAATTTCTCTCAAAAGTTGAAGTCGCTTATATAATTCCAAACTTCTAATTATTTTGGGGGGAGGGTATTTTTTCCCTATTCTAAAACAAAATTTAAAATCATTTGTCTTGTTTCAAAAAGTGATTGAATGTTCATCAAGCATTAGACTATACACATTAAGAACAGATTAACTTAATACATGGAGCATTGCCAAATATAAATACATCTGTAAAAGACATATCTATACATAGTATAAAATGAAGTCTCTTGAAAGTGTCTGTATGTTTGAACAACAAAAACTCAAGAAATAACTAACTTAAATTGGATATATTTATACAATTTTGCTCTTATCAGCTCTTATCAGCTTATGAGTAAAAATCTCAAATTGTGCATGCACAAATAGATAGAGATGTGGTATGAATATGTGATTCATTTCTTTGCTTATTCTGATTTTAAACAGTGGTTTAAAACTCATAATGCCCCTCAAAAAAGGAAATTCAACGTTAGCTAACAAATATCATAGAAATAATATCCACACTTAGGGAAGGAAAGTCTTAATGAGGAAAATAACTATCTTTCTTTAAATCTCACTGCAACCAAATTATGGAGGCAGAATGACCCTCATGAGGAACAAAACAATCACCTGCACTTTGTCTGTGGGCATATCATATTTTTACCTTTTTAACAGTCTAAATATTTCTGAATGCGCACTATAGAAAATCATTTTGTAGCTATTTTTAATAATTTTCTTGAATGAACTTTGCATAGGCAGAATTTCATTCAAGTTTCTTTGATTGGCATGTTTAGAGCCAAGTTGATAATATTTGGTTTTGTTACATTTAATTTTTGAAAACAAATTTAAAAATTATTCATTAAGTTCTATTTGAATACTTGGAGTATTGAAAGTATTTAATATTTATGCAATATTTCCATGTACATTATTACTGTAATCTAATGTTTTTCATATCACTGTAGTGTTGGATAATATTTGGCATTAGATATTTAATAGAATTACTTCTCAGCAATTGCATATGCTCATTGATTCTAAAAAAGGAAGAAAAAAAAAATTGAACTAACAGAATTGCTATTTTCAATTTCTTATAATTATTTTTTAACATTAAAAGCAAAAACTTAAATCAATGCTTGTTTTTTTTTTATCTTGATAAAAGACAACTGAATTATACCTTTAGATTAAGGAAATAAATAAATCATTTTAATGAAAATAAAGCATTGGATTTGTAAAATATATTTTCTTTGAAAATAATTAAATTCAAAGTTCCATATAAGAATTTACTGGATTAAATTTTTAATCCAATTTGCAAAAAAAGACATTCAAAATCAACAATTGGTTTTTTTTTTTTTTAATGAAAACAACTGGGTGTAGTTTGTTTTTAAAATTTCAATTGTTTATTATTTTAAATATATAATCTTGAAATGGATTTCTGTATTTCCCAGTTCCAGATACCAATCAATTCAAGAAGTGGACTTATTTAATCAGTTAAAAGTTATTTTTTTAAAAAAAATTATGACAAACATCTCATTAAATTTCAGTTTAAAAAGACAAAAATAAAATTTTTAAAGAAACTTTTTAGTGATAACTCGTTTTTAAAAAAACATTAAAAAATACTATTTTCAATCATGAAGGTTATTTAGGAAATATGTTTGGAGACAAGTTCAATAATTAAGAGAAAGCATTAATTTTAAATTTAATTTTCAGCTTATTCTTCTAAAATTTACATATTTAATGCCATTTGAAATTTCAAAGCAACATTTTTAAAACAGCATTTTATTTATTTATTTTGGTTTGTGATTGAGGTCCTAAAAAAATCAAATATGCTTTCGAGCCGCAATTTCAACAAATTAAGAAACACGAAATTTTCAAGCACTTTGTGGATTCTATAAACAAAATATACAGAATGTTATTTAATTTGTATTGAAAATAATAATAGTACTGAAACTGATTTGATGAGAAGAAATAAAATTATTATGAAAATATACCTGGTTGAATCTTTTTCTCTGCAGATAATCCATTATTCAAAATTTCTTTTGAGTTTCTTCCTCCTCTGGTCAAGCATGTAAGATTTTCATGCCTTTCCTTCCACTTTACTTTCTGTTTGCTTTTCTCTTTGTCCTGCATTTAAACGAAAGTAATCAACAAAAATAATGCCATTATAACCATAGACAAAAAATATTTCAATCGCTTTTTAGCATTTGATTTCAATTGCTGATTTATATAAAGCATTATCATAAATTAGACACCTTTGTGACGAACTTGTTTGCCCAGATTGACTTCTTACGTTGATGAATCATTATTAAAGAATATATTTTTCAAAATTCATCTTGTCATTTGATATGACATAAAAGTCTGAATTTAATCGAATAAAACCGTTACAAATTATGATAAATATAAATTAAATATATGCATATACTATGGAAAAAGAAGTAAAAATTTTAGTTAGGAACTATGTCCAAGGACAGTAATTTTTTTAAACTTGATTTTACATCAGCACACTAAAGTAATTACATGCTTTGATAGATGAGTTTGAATTTAATAATTTAAACTTCACAAACTATATAATGTGCTAAATTACAAGAATTTATTAAGTTAAAGAAAAAAATGCAAAGAAACGAAACTGACATGATCACAAAGGTAATTTTTTGAGTTTAAAGATAAAACAAAAAAAGCATTTTAAAGAGATAATAGGTTTTGAAGACATAATCATTAATTTCTATATATTACCCATCTACCAACAGTTAACTCTTTCCATTGTGAATTAAACTTTCAGTTTAATATTCTTTTTTCAATTTCTTACACATTTTGTTTCATCGTACTAAGTGAATTTTCTGGGAACATGGTGCACATTCTTCAGATTCACATTTCTAATAATATTTAAAAATTCTATTAATTAAGGAGTCCCCGGATTGAATAATTATAAAAATGTTCGATAAAGTGTTTTAAAATGTTCATTGAGCATTTTTTTTATAATTAACTATAAATATATGACAAAAATTTCACCTTGTCAATTCATCAATAAAAAAAAATCAACTGATTAAAACTTAACAGATTGTAATGTATGGAAATTAAAAAGTATATCATGACATTAAAGTGATAATCTTTCCTCAAAACTGTATTCAAGAAAAAAATTTTTAATTTTAATAGTTGCACACAATTAAATATTTTGATGGAAGAGTTTGAATTGCATCATGGCATCAAAAAATGTCTGTATATTAGAAATTATAAATAAAAATAATTTTTGAACAGTAATGAAATTGGTATCGATAAAAGGGTAAATATTTAAAATTTACAATAATGTATAAAATACTTTTGTGAGATAATTGATTTGGAAGTTATGACCAATAATTTCCAGTAGATTAAGCCTAGTTTTGTGTTTGATTAATCTTTGCTTATGCCTATGTCTCCATTTATTTTTCATATTCTTTCCTTTGAGTGAAAGTATTTTATGGCAACATGCACACACTCACACACAAAACAATTCTTTAGAACATTTCTAGGATTTTATGGCTCCATTAATGTTAAATTTAAAACATCTATAAAAAGACTCAATGAAGCAGTTTGAAATCTCCTCATCACTATCGTTTAAATTTTACTGTTACTGTTTAATAATATAAAATAAGAATAACTTGTGCCACATACACTAGTATTACACAAATCTACCAATAAATAATTAGACACCTCTGATAAAAGAGAGAAACACAATTCCTTCATAATCAATAACCTCAGGCAATTACAACCTTAACTGGGACCTCCCAGAACGAAGAGAGCAATAAAAATTTATGAGCATGAAACAGCGACTATTTCTGCCATTAACAGTTTTAACTAAGTAATGGACTGTTTCCAGCTTTGGTCAGTTAATGTCAATCATCCCTGGTGTGTGTTCATTTGCAATTGTGAAATTTTTAGCAATTTTTGCATTAAAATTCTATGACATTGCCTCTAGATTACTAAAACAAAGTACTGAATCACACTGGATTATCGTGCAGAATATTGAGAGTACCTATCTTTCTTCAATAACAGTTTTTTATAGTTATAAGTTCTAATTTGAAGTATATATTAGGTCTAAAATCCTTTCTTGTTTCTTAGCATTAGATTTTTTTATAACATTATTTTTTATTCAGCTGTTAATTCTAAAAAAAAAGACATTGCTACCTTAATTTCAACAAAAAATTTGAATGCTGACCAACTTTCAGCTTAAGCAAAAAAAGTGATTTTATTAATACAAGAATGAGGTTATAAAATAATATCAATTATTTCAGATAATAATAAATAGAAATATATTTGCCAGTCTATGTGGAGGTGAATTAAAATCCTGGATTTCAAATTCAAATAATAAGAATGGAAAAATTTCTATTTTATTTAATTTAATGCATATTATCAAGTACTTTCAAAATAACTGGCTAAATCAGCAAACAACAAATAATACCTTTCAGTTTCTCTCTTTTAATAATTTTGGTAAAATTATGCATGCATCTTTAGGCCATCAAAGAGAAATGTACAAAAAGTCAAAATCCATTATAAAATACGCTCTCAAATTAACTTTTAAATCATTATATCTAAACAATATTAAGAAGCAAAAAGTTTACTTATGTTTAAAAATATTTGATTTAACAAATGCAGAGATTGAATTAATGCGCTTAAGATGAAATGATTGAATTCATCGAAATAATCAATAAATGGTAGAGCATAATGAATATAAAAATCCCTCGAAAAGGTTACGAGAAATTAGTAAGTCTTTTGAAAAAAAACCAAACAGATCATACGTCACCCAACTTTTTGGCAGATGGACAGTGTTATTTTCTTTCATTCAGCGAGAAGAGAAGACATACAACTTCTATTACCGATTTTAGGTGGTTACTTGCAGTAACCATCTACCTTACCTTAACCAGCACCTTAATTTAGAATTTCATTTTGCCCTAAAGTTATTCTAGAGGATTCAAGTTTCGATTCTGGGCTGGGCTGGGCAGGCCAGGCCAGTCGATTCACCCATTATCATAACAATTCCTTGTGAACCTCATAATATGAAAAGTGGCATTATTGTGATGGAAATAACAAATGATCTAACCCATAAAATTAACACAATGTACAAAGCACATTGCTATCTAGAATAGTGGAGTAGGAGTCAGCATTGAGCTCACCAAGAATTTGGATCAAGGATCTGTCCATGTCACAAGAAAATTCACCAAACCATAATTCCACCTCTGGCAAATTTAAATATAAGCTCAATGTATTCATGCAAAAAGCATTCTTCCATGCATGCACTAAAACTAGACTCAGAAATCCACCAAATACAGATTGAAAGTTGATTCATCACTATAGATAACCCATTTTCACTTGTCTACGGATCATTTTAATGTGCTTTAGGCCAGTTTAATTGACCAATCCACTTTATAATCAAAGATTTAGGAGCAACTTTCTTGCAAATGGCATTTAGTATACAAAAGTTCTAGATGATTATTGGAACTTCTGGATATAAAGACCATCAATTTGGTCTTCTTTTTTTTATTTCTTTGTACAGCACTTGTTGGTCTATCTCTTTATTTTCATAGATCTGCAGGACTAAAGAACATTATGACAATCATCATTCACCTTCTAAATCACAAAAGCTACTATCAATTTTTAGATGTTTAACTCTATGCTGCTTACTACATCATATTTAAAAATGAAAGGCATGATACAGATCAGAACCGTAGATATCCTCATTTGCATGGATGTCAAATACTTATTGGTAGTGTATTTTATATACATATGCAAACAGATATACCTTATGAAATCTTTGATTTGTCCTTTTTTTACAGGTGTTGGAACTAATTTGATATTAACATTAAATGAAATTACTTAATAAACTAATAAATTTTCAAATATTAAAATAGCAATAAATCATTAAGAATAAAAAAGTGCACAAGAATTTAAAATTATCTGGTAATAAAATTCTGATTCAAAAATTCTTTTTTATACATGGAATAAAACAATAAAATAAAATTTAAAAAATTACAAAATGAAAGTAAAGACCTACTTTTTCATCAACTACTACTGGTATTGCCCTAATTTCCCTGGCTCTCTGAAGAAAGGAATTGAACACTGTTCTACGGTTGCTTTTTTTAGATTTTTCACATATTTTTTCATGACGCTCCTTTAAAAATTAATGTTATAAAAATAAAAGTTAACTATGTTGGTTTTTACTATAGCCTTAAACATGTATATAAAAATTTAAACATACTTTAATCACAAATGCTAAGATATATGCTATCATTTAAATCATATTATCTAAATGCTTCAGAAATATAAAATAACTACAACATGAAGTGAATAGTCAAAGAAATAAAGAATTATATCTCTAAAATTGATTCAGAATATTATAAATTGATGATTAAAACTGATTCACTATTTCAATGAAAAAAAGTTTTACAAATATAAATACCTACTGAACAGGTTTAAACACAGTACTAAAAATGTATACTCTTTATTCAATTTTAGTGTTAAATTTAATTCTCAGATAGCATCTTTAGAAAATTCCAAAGTTTTAAATTGCAAAAAAATTAAAAATCATCAATACAAACCAATGATTTTGGATTAAAAGTTCGTCCACAAGTTTGGCAGGATTTAAGGATAGTTTCATCCTTTTCACCATCTATATATAAAAAAAATCATGGAAAAAAAATTAAACAAACCACCTTGGAACTGTTTAGCATGAAAAATTTTCAGTCAGTGAAAAAAAATATTTTAATTCTTACAGCATTTAAAAATATTCATTTTTAAATAGACTGAAATGTATGTTTAAAATCAACTTCTATTAGTTGCAAATAATATATGCTATATCTTTCTAAGCAATCTGATATTTAAATTTGATGTAATATAAGAAAATTTTAAATAAATGGAATATTTATCTAGAATATCAAGAGAAGGAGCAAATATATTAGTCACTTCACGTGAAATTTTCGGTAACCTAATAATATAAATGTGTCAACATTTCTTATGATTATAAGTATTAAAATTAACATACTTTGAAAAATTCTTAAATTTTACACTTGAAAATCATTCATTAAGAAGTTAAGATTAATTGATCCTGCTATTAGGCACCTGTAAAATGAGAAAAAAACCTTTTATATTATTAATATTATTGCAAATGTATCTATGATATACTATAGTTAATTGTTTAATTCATTTGAGTAAAATCTTATGAAATATTTTGACATGATTTTTAAAGACATTGATTCTCAAACATTATTAACAGCAGTAATTGCATACAGAAAGTATATAACTATAAATATTAAAAATATAACATAAATCACGACCATACTTAAATTTTCAAGACAGTCGTACATAGATAACGACATTGACGAAAAAACAAATATTTCTGCATGCCCAATTTACTGGCAATTTTTATTAACGACTCTATTGAACAATGTTTTAATACAATTTATACATGCCAAAATAAAAGAGCAGCCCGTCAACATTTAAGAAGTTTCTGATTCCTGGCTGTTCACATTTAGGCAATAAATTTATCAAAATAAATACCTCCGAAGTCGAAGTGCTTTTTGGAATAAGATGAGACGCAGAGATTTTCTTTCAAGTTATGAATGTTAAAATTCTTGTGGATAAAGTTAAGACGTAGTTAAATTTAAATTATTTTTTCACTTTTCAAAAAAGTTAAAAAAGTTTTTCTTTATAGAATTACGAAATTTACTCTGGGTAGGAAGTTGAACAAAAGTGACGGAGTTGACCTATGACGTCAACATCACGTGACTCTTTGTTATTGAGCGCGCCTTTTCATTAGTATTCATTTCATTGTTACGAGAGGAAGGTAACTCCTTCATTTTGAAGACAACTCTAAAACTATCGTCCTTATTTAATCTCTTGAAGAAAATGTATTTGGTATTTGTTATAAATTTCTTCGTTTACTTAAAATTGATTTTAAGTTAGTGCTATTTAAGGTTAAAAATAAATAAGTTTGATAAGTGTTTTTTGATATTTTTGATTACCTAAAAAGTGTTTCTGAATTTAATTGCATAGCCTTATGTATTTATTTATCATTGATTATTTGCCATATTTTTCTGTTTGATTATAGTGTTCATTAGGGTTAAATAGGGAGAAGAATTTTACTAGTGCTTTTAATTTTTTTGCTGTAAATTGTACTTTCAGAAGTATATATAAAAAAAGAAATTTCTTTATTACATACGTATAGAATTGTTTTTTAGATACTAAGTGTATAATTTCTTCTAAGTGTATAACATAAATTTGAATAATCGAAATTAAACTATAAATCAACAAATAATTAAATGTAAGTTAGGGTAAAAAAATTTCAGGTGTAAAATATTCTGTGTATGTCAATTCAATATAAAACGAAACTTTGAATACTTAATTTTACTAGCTATTTTATTTAACATTAAATTGTACATAGATAGTATTGTGTTCCCCTTTCTTACGCGTAGCGACGAGAAACTAATATTTAAATACGTAAAGTTCTATGTTATCCCTCCGTCAGAATTTCTTGCCTTTCGGCATCACGAAATATTTTTAAGCGCAGTTAAAGATATATCTTTGAATAATAGATCATTACTATTCGATCGTCATTCATCATAAAAAAGGGTTCTACTGAAATTACTTCGTTGATCTTGTAACTCAAAATCCTGAAGGAATTATCTAGTATCAAATCACGTTCAATTTCACACGAGTTTTTCTTCATTCGATGTGACGTCAAATTAGTTTAATTTCAAGTGTTTGCCGCCAAAAATAAAAGGAAATGCGCATTTGTCCTATCTTGTATCCGCGACATCCAATTTAAGCTTCGAATTTCCAGATCCCGAGATTTAAAATTCTATAACTTGATAATGAAATCATCCTAATGACAAAAATTTTCTTAGATTTCATATAGTGCTATAAATCATTACTTTATTTTGGTAAATGTTGAGTTTTGAAGATAAATTCCTGTCAGGACTGACCGATTTCTGCACTAATTCATTAAAACTCTTTTGGGCATATTTTACATTCTGCGCTCTGTCCTATTTTCTGATTTCAATTCTACTTGGCAAACCTTCTCGATTTATTCAGTTTTCTATCAAGATACACAATTATATAATTCCAATTTGTTGTGATAGACATTTCATTGGAAGAGATCAGCTATAGCAAGTTATAGAAAATAACGTGCTTTAATAATTTTGAAAGATAATATTTCAAGAGTGGGATTTGAGGATATTTCTCCTGACAAAATAAATGATAAATTACATTCGGGGTTTAAAGTAGGACAGAGAAATAAGTTTTACAATCGGATCCCTTTTCATGTAAAAAATTTGTCTATAGTGTGAAACCTGATCTTTGGCGTAGCTTGTAATTTATAACTGTTATGTTAATACTGAAATTTATTGGATTTTAGAATATCAAAATATTTCCTCATATCGGTGAAAAAATTTACATATAGGAGGATCATCATTACCCCTTCCCCCGTTAAAAATATCTTGCATTAAATCGAAATGTGCAGCAACAGATAAAACATTCATCAAAATTAATAATTAACCTTTTGTTAGTAACCAAGAGTTGTAAATTCTAACGATTATTTGAATCTTTAAACAAGGAAAGAAGCTTATCATTTAGGATTTTGTTGAAAACATATTGATAGAATTATTCATTGTCAGCTGTTTGAATTTTTAATCCTTAGTACTCAAAAAAATAATTAGATGCAAAATTATACATCTAATACAAATATTTCCTTATTGCTATGAAATATAAATTTACGTAATTCTTTTAAGTCAAATTTCTTTGAAAAATTAATCTACATCTCTTTACCATTATATAGGCGTTTTTAACAATTCAAATGAAAAATAAATAAAATGTTCAAAAGATGCACAATCTTGAATGG
This sequence comes from Argiope argentata, assembly GCA_026289955.1. Taxonomy (NCBI): domain Eukaryota; kingdom Metazoa; phylum Arthropoda; class Arachnida; order Araneae; family Araneidae; genus Argiope; species Argiope argentata. The sequence goes on from JAOUZG010034935.1 coordinate 44,650, forward strand.
TAAGTCAAAGACACCATCGGAGCACAAAGGGTTAATTATCAATACATGTCTTGGAAGAATTACCAGGTATGTCTTGGAAGAATGAAAGCAGGGGGGGGGAGTTGAGATTTTGGAAGGCTTAAAAAAGAATTTTTGAGGGATACTTTATATAAAATGCATGAACATTTTTCAAAAGTAATTTACACAAATGTCGTTTAAAAGATTTAAATTGTTACGAATTCTTTCTTTTCTGAAAAATTCAGTATATATAGTCATACTACATAAGGATTGAACGTTTTGGGTTTTCTGGGACATGCAGATGAAATTCTCATTTTGTTTCATATGGACCGTTGAATCAGAATTTATCTATCCTTAAAACCAACAAAAATTCGTTACATAAAAATAGAATAGTACCGTAGAAATCGGTACAGAAGAGATCGCATTGTACGCAGACTTTCTTCAGGTTTTTTTTTCTTCTATAAATATAATTTTATTCCGTTCGAAAATCAAAGCTAAGTAGGTTAACCCCACGTTAAAATCATGCTATTTTTTCAAGTTGTATATTACACTGAGTTGTTGCTGAAGTATGTGAAATTTCAGTCCTGGATTATAACGTGTGGATTAAAACTATACAATTCATTGTCCAAGAATAGAGGCAGGAGTTTTTATAACGAATGTCACTGGTATTAACAGAGGGTTCGGAGTGGGTATTGTTTTGGAATGTAAATTGCTATGGGTTAGTTCGCTGTTAAAATTATGGTAATAGTAATGTATGCTATTGGAATTGCGTGGACCGATGTCCTGTGGGTTATATGTTGGAACTTTGTGAGCTACAGTGGAATGAATATTGCTGATAGTAGAGGAAGTACGGATGTCATAATGGAGTTGGTAATACGCTTGTCATTAAAACTGGGTATCATGGTAGTGAGTGATGTTAGAACGATGGGATTCGTAGTTGAATGATTAATATGTGTAGCATTGGAATTATGGTGGCAGCTGTTGCGTGTATAATTGTGTTGGTATTTCGTGGTTTGTGGAGGATTAGGTAATGAATTTAAGTGGTGTTGAAATTGTGCAGGTAGCGGTGGAGTGGGCAATGTATGTATGTTGGAATTGTGAAGGTAGCGGCGGTGTGGGTAATGTATGTAATCATGTTGGAATTGTGGCGGTGGTGTG
>JAOUZG010034937.1:0-12167 GCA_026289955.1 Argiope argentata
AAAACAAAATTTCTCGCATTAATAGTCGTTGCGATTGTCAGGTCGGGATAGCCTGTTTGTTAGGGCGTTGTATTCACATTCCTTGTGCTACGAGTTCGAACCTAATCGCAAAGTTCTCCATGTTGAGAGTTATACATTTGGGGGTACTGAGGTAATTGTTATTCGAGTGATCAGGGGTACATACCTTCAGAAGCTATTGCATTTCTCCTTCCGTTCTAAAGCGGAACACGAAAGAAACAATTATAATTATTTAATAAAAAGTAACCAAAATAACATTTTTCCTAACTTCCTAAATTTTTTCTAATATTCAAAGAAGGAATTGATTTAAAAAAAATTGTTTTTCATATTACTTGTCTAATAATGAATCGTACCACATATTAAAATGTTACTGCATATTATTCATACTTATTTTTATTTATCTATTAAAAATTATAAAATAGCAATACAAAGGTCCAGTTAACAATTGCTAATTAAAAATTTAAAAAATAAGCTCAAAATTAATAAGAAATAAGGAACATTTCTTCAGATGGTCGAGACTGGCAGACTTTCAACAGTTTGATAACGGCGGGTCTAATTTTGTTAAAATGCGTCTAAAATTATCACATTCTATTGCTGTTAGTTCCTTTTTTTAAACAATAAAGGTGCTATTGAAATGATCCGTTATTCAACCGAATAATATAAAAGAAAAGTAATTAAAATTTTCTATATACTTTTGTCTTCACGTGTATTTGCAACTTAAATATCTTTCAAACAAAGATTTTCTTTGTTACCATTAACAAAGTTATTTTTATTTGTTATTTATATCAACATCCTCCTCCACTAAGCCATGATAACAAGTGAACATAGAATTCATGGGTTTTTTTCCATATATAATATCTTTCTACATTTTATTGTTCCAAATAATTGTTCTATAATTTTACAAAACAGAAAATATTTGCAAATGATTTCATTTTATTGTTATTCTATACATATTGTTTTTTGTTGGTTTTTTCTGCAGTAAATATTTTGGTATCTAATAAAATTCCCCAGCAAACCATTCAGAAAGTTTACGGGTGTATGAGATGGCGTTCTGCTCTGTACACTTTTGCCCAGAATCCAGGGAAAGGATCGGATATTGACTTTTGAAATAAGAACTCTTAATATTTATATCTCATTTTATTTCCTGATTAGTTCTAAATTCTACGAGTTCTCTTCTCCGTTTCGGGAGTCTACGGTAAATGCATTTGTGAAAGGATTTAAGATCCAACTCGTTAGTATTCGTCCTCAAAATACTATGGAATCGCTCCGTAAAATCAAAATGAAATCTCGTGAAAATCAGCATAAAATGAACTACCTGCCTGTTTGCTGATCATGTAGGAAAGTGTGTTCGTCTCTAGATTTCGTCTGAATCAAAGTTTTTAACAAAAGCCTTTTTTGATGCAGTGAAATTCAGTTCATTACTTTGATTAATTTAACTTCCTAGCATGTAGGCCCTCTTTATTAACCTGAAAGATTGAGCGTATTTTCCTAGATGAGCTATTATTATTTACTTGTAGTTTTTCTAAAGACAAGGCTACGAATAAGGCCATTTGGGTGGCTTAGCCGCTGCACCCATGGTATCAGAGTAAGCGCCCTGGTGGCTGCCTAGTTTGAAGCAGTAGTAGACCCGTTTCCTTAATGACTATCTATTATCAATGACTTTTGTCGGAGATGCCAAACAGTTCGAACAGTTCAGCACTAAATGCTCTTCTGCGCAGGATTCTCCTGGCCACATTTTATTTTATATGGGACTAACCAGGCAGGACCTGGTTCACGATCCCCTTTTGGTACTGGACTTTCTCAGAGTGAATGAGTTCATGGATCTGATCTTGCTGTTCTGGTCATGGGGATGAGAAAAAACAAACAACAAATTTTTGAAAGATTCATTGTTAAAATAAAGTGTATTTTAATTGCGTAATAAGCCTGATATAATTGAATTTTGTACCTGTTGACATTTTACAAAATCGAGTCATTTTTTCTTTTGATGGATCTTTCTAAGGGAAACAACATCAGAGCGCCGTTAAAGACACGAATATCCGGTTCATCCATTTTCTAACTTTCCCAATGTAGTAACTTCGCTTTTTCATTCGCCTTGTAAGTTACAGAAATATTAATCAAAGTCCTTCCTCTTCAGCTTTTAACAACGGAAGAAAATCTTGTGGTAAAATATTTGATTAAATAATTAATCGCATGTATTTTTAAGGTAACGATGCAATCTATTTCTGGAAAATAGACTTAAAAAATTAACTAAACCAAAACATTCCCGCACGGTCTATAATAAACTTATCATGTTAGAGAAAGAATTGCATGGTATTGGCATTTTTCTTGAATCTATTTTGTCATCCTTGGCAAGTTTTTTGGCGATTAATCCCTGGCATGTGTTAATTATGCACAAAAATCGCGTTGTGTATTAGACGCTCTTCTACAAGGCGATTGAAATCAAAATTTGGCGCAATACTACAAAAGTTGTTCGGTTTTTAAGTGATTGGGTTTACATGCTTCTGCAAATATATATCGCCGGACATTCACCCCTTGTTGGATTTGTCTTAAAATTTGATAGGTGTATACACCATAACCTTTGCACCGAATTTTATCTGTCTAGCTTTCCCCCTTAGGGACTCATCTTCTTTAGGTAGGTACGGGTGTCTCAATCCCGAGGCTCTCAGGGATCTTTACTCAATTCGTATTTCTTCTTTTCTATGCCTTCTACTGTCTGCTTGATCTTTCTTTCCCTCGACGGCGGGAGCTCTCCATGAGAAGCTGTCTCCACTCTGTTTGCTTCTTGCTTCTCATGGACAGTCAAAAACCCCACGTGTTTGCCGTGCTTGGTGACCCTTTAGACGGGTGGTGCACTGTGGTCCTCAGTGAATCAATCGGCTGGTTGCGAGTCACTTTAGTGACTAGTATGCTAGGGATCAAGCGAAGGGGTTACTCCTTGGGATTGGTGTTAAGGGTGGTTACTGTCCTCGGGGGTAACTCTAAGAGTATACGTATCGATTAGCACTATGGTAAGCACCGAGGCTGGAATATCTAGAGCCGGTGGCTGCCATACCTTGTTGGGCTCCATGGTGGGCGGTGCCGTCGGACGCGAATCACTTTTTATATCATATGGGCGCTTCCAAAAAGGGTCTCTTCAGTGTGCATCATAAAGTCTCCATTTCTGCAAATAATCTCGAAGATTTTGACAAATTTTGTGTCATCAAAAGAGTTTCAAAAATGAAAGAAACATTTGAAACAGTCTCTCCGTTCCTTGTTCAAAAGGCTATAACTGCTACAGTTGGCGAAGTTGCATCGATTCGAAAGATGAGATCTGGCGACTTGCTTGTAGAGGTTTCTTCCCGCAAACAAGCACAGCAGATAGAAAAACTAAAATCTTTGGCAACAATAAGAATTTCTGTGGCCCCTCACCAAACTTTGAATAGCTCTAAAGGCGTCATCACCTGCGGTGAAATATTAAATCTTCCCGTAGAGTTAATAATTTCTGAAATGAAAGCTCAATGTGTTACATACGTCCGTCGAATTTCTATACGGCGTGACGGACAACTATTTGAGACTAAACATCACATACTAACTTTTAAACTCCTAAATTACCGGAGTATGTTTATGCTGGCTGTTTAAAATTACCGATGAGGCCATACATCCCTAAGCCACTAAGATGCTTTCAGTGCCAGTGCTTTGGCCACTCTAAACTGAATTGCATCGGGTCTCTTACATGTGACCGCTGTGCGCAAAAAGGTCATGATAACCAACAGTGTACCGCACAAGAGAAGTGTGTAAACTGTGGTGCTGATCATCCATTATATTCTCGCTGTTGTCCACGCTGGACGCTGGAAAAGCAAGTGATGACAATAAAGTTCAAAGATGACTTATCATATCCCGAAGCTAGACGTAGAGTTAAGGCGCAAACCCCGACTCCTGATGTCAGTTGAAAATTTTCATTGTGATCACTGTATAAAATATACCAAAAATATACCAAACCCTGAGAGAACCTGTTATTCTGATACCGAACATTCTGTGAAAGCTAATAATGATATTCAAAAAACTGTTAGAAGAAAATTCAAATCACAGACTTCGCTGACATTAAACCTAGAAAAACGTGGCCTTACATAAAAGGATTTAAGAAGAAATTGAAAAATTCAGCGTCAAAAATTTCCGTCGCATTGGGGCTAGCGACGCAAGGCGTTGCCCATAAGGACTTACAGTCCATATTGGAGACACGCTTAATAGCCCCGATGTTAGACTACATCCATCTGAGGATGAATATGAACTTAGTATGAGTTGCGAGGATCAAGCAACTCCGACAACTGCTACTTCTTTTTCTCCTCACAAACCTCTCTCTTAATGGGTACATTCGATTCATGGAATTGTCGTGGCCTTCGATCCAAATTGAATGACATTAAGACTATACTTAACGAATTTCATCCTATCTGTCTTAATGTTCTGGAGACTTTCTTGACATCTAACATCGCCATCAAAATACGTGGTTATAATTGTGCTCGTAAAGATGCAGGCACAGCATCTCATCCTTCTGGTGGTGTCTCATCCTTCTGGTGGTTCTTATTTCGAATTTATATCCGAGCACGCCCCTCACATTACACACTTTTCTGCAGGCTGTGGCTGTGCAAATTCATACACGAATTTTGATCACAGTCTGCTGCATTTACTTACCTCCTCATGACGTCAACAAGATCTAGACAACATAGTGGACCAACTAACTTCGCCTTTTGTTTTACTCGGTGACTAATGGACACCGTGTAAACCACCTCTGTGAGGTTCGAACAGTACAAATTCTCGTGGGCAATAGATAGAAAACTTTATTTCTAATAACTGTCTCTGTTTGCTAAATAATGAGGAAAAGACGTGCTTTCATGAACCCACTCGCAGCTCCCATAATCTTGATTTAGCCATGTGCTCTCCTGAACTTTTACCGTTATTTACTTTTGCAGTTAGCTAAGATCTACGCAATAGCGATCATTTCCCGATTATTGTCTCCCATGCTGATAGCGGTGGTGCAACTCCCTGTCCTCCACGTTTTCTATTCCAGCGGACAGACTGAGATACTTTCACACAATTGGCAAATATCACAGAGACTATGGTAAATATTTTCAACATCACGGAAGCAATTCAACTTGTCATTTACACCATATTAAACGCCGCAAATGCCACCATTTCTAAGACTTACCCATGTCTTGGAAACTTTTGCAGTCCGAGGTGGAATGAGGCTTGTCGCGACAGTCACAAGCAAAAAATTATGGAAAATATTTCGGAGATATCCGACAGCTGAAAATCTCATTGCCTTTAAAAGAGCCAAAGCGCTAGCTCGTCGGATTCGTAGTCGTAGTCAGAGGGACTCTTGGATTAAATTCATATCGTCTATTACATCATCGACTTCTAGCAAACAGTTGTGGAAAAAAGTCAATGCCGCTAATGGCATTTACAGTGAATCTTCTATTCCTGTTTTAAAAACAGGAAATGAAATACATTCCGCTCCATTAGACGTTGCCAATATTCCTGGCCAAGCATTCACACAAGTTTCCGCAATAGATTTCTATAATCCAGAATTTCTGACGAATAAAATTCCCATGGAGTGGTTACCTTTGAATTTTAATGACGTCACAAATCTTCGTATAATTTTAAATTTTAAATGTTTGAACTCGAAAGGCGTTATCTAAATCTCATGATACCAGCCCAGGGGCAGATGACATTACATACAATATGTTCCGCCACCTGAATACCACTTCCCTTTCCAACCTGTTGTTGTTATTTAACAGAATTTGGACCGAGCATAAGTACCCTTCAAAATGGTGTGAAGCTATTGTTATCCCAATCCTAAAACCGGGCAATGATAGCTCCAACCCTTTGAACTACCGACCAATAGCATTAACGAACTGCCTCTGTTGCCACTCATCTTGTATTTCCCACTTCCTGTTGCCCTTTCTAATTAATTAAATTGTTATTGAGTTAAAGGAACTGGCAACGAAGAAAAATTGTGATTTAGAATTCCATTCATATTTATGTAGCTGATCGTTCCATTTTCCCTGATGTTAAATAAAAAGTGCTTTTTTTAAAAGTCAGAAAGTCTTCAGTCATAACAAAGTAGCGTCCGTGACAGGACAGAGTTTGTACTCTGCATTTGAAGAACTTGAAATTAAAAAGATGTACTGGTACGAATGATTTAAATTTCTGCTTAAGTATACGATATGCTGTTTATGATGACAAAGTGATTTAAGTTTAAGAAAATATAATCACTTTCATTGCTTCAGTATAAACAGAAATTAAGAATCTATTACGAATCATTTTAAGTTACTATTTTTAGTGCATTTATAAATATGGATGCTTTGAAAATAAAAAGAAAATCGTTAAGAGCTTCGTTTACGGCTACCGTGAATAAGTTGAAGCAATATTTGGCGACGAAAGTAGACGCCAAGGATGGCGATAAGCTGTACGTGTTGAATGCTCAGTTACAAGATAAATTTTTACGTTTAGATGAGATTCAAAATAATATTTCGCCATTACTTTTAGAAAATACTGAGACTGTTAATGAGTACGAAGCCGATTTTGAGGCGGCAGAGGAATATAGAGATACTTTTCTTGAGATTAAATCAAAGATAGAAACGCTATTAAATAAAGATTCTGGATCTTTGTCAAGTTCTGTCGAGCGTGATTCAGTAAAATTAAATTTACCTAAATTTGAATTAAAAATGTTTTCGGGTGATCCTAAAGAATATTTAACATTTTGAAGCATTTTTTCAAAAATACATGACTCAGAAGAACTGACTGCTATAGACAAATTCCAGTATTTATACCAGTCTATGGTGCCTGATTCAAAAGCTGCTAGATTAATATCCAGTTTCCCAATAACCGCTGAAAATTATACGAAAGCCGTCCAACAGCTAAAATTAAGATTTGGCCGGGACGATCTCCTAGTGCAAATATATGTTCTCGATTTCCTTTCACTGGTTCTGAAAAATGCTATGGCCGGTAAGAATGCCCCTGATTTAGCTACCCTCTACAATTTACTAGAGACAAAATTAAGAGCATTGGAAAGCTTAGGGAGCACAAAGGAAAAATTTGCTGACGTTCTAGAGCCATTGGTTGAGTCATGTTTGCCGGAAAATGTTTTGCGAGCATGGAAAAGGAGTAGAATTTCAGAAAATACAGATGACGCTACTAGTCAGAGAACCCTGGAAAAACTTATGTGCTTTTTCCGCCATGAAGTCGAATCAGAAGAAATGATCCGCTTAGCTCGGGATGGATTCGGCAAAGATAAGGGAAATGGTGGTATACGAAAAGATTGTCAGAAATCGGTACACAAAGATGAACCCACCGTGACTTCGTTAATTTCAAGCACATCTGAAGCAAAACTTAATTTAGTTGTATTTTCTGCAACCGCCCTCATCTCAGTCAAGACTGTCAAAAATTATCAGAGATGAGTTACGAAGACAGAAAATCACACGTTATAAGGAAAAGATGCTGTCTCGTTTGCCTCAAGCCTGGACACATTGCAATAAAGTGTCACAGTAATGTGAGATGTTTAATTTGCCAACGGAAACATTATGTATTACTATGTCCAGAACTACACAAGGGAAAAGAAAATGTTTCGTCTAAGAACAGTACGACCGATGATGAGAAGAAATCTACAGAAACTTTGCTAACAAATCTTCCCTCTGAACATGAAATATATCTTTAAACTATCATGATCAAACTACGAAATAAAGATAAGGAATTCTGTGTTCGAGCATTGTTGGATGATGGATCACAACGATCTTATATCGAAAAGAATTTAGCTGCAGAACTAAACCTTTCTCCCTCTGGAAGAGAAATATTTTCTCAAGGATTGTTTGGAGGAGTAATTTCTCCTGCTTCTGAGCATAAAAGATACTTAGTAAAAATAGAAAGCTTAAATCGTAAATATTCAACTCCATTGTCTCTTCTCGAGCAACCAAGGATATGCTCAGCCTTGCCAAGAATCCTTGATAGTAAATTGCTTTCTGAGCTTGCTTCTCGAGGAATAAAACTAACAGATGTCGGAAGAGATTCACCACCCATACGAGTTCTGCTGGGAGCTGATATACTCGGAAGCATTTTGACTGGGAGAATAGAGGTAGTATCTTCAGGTGTATCTGCAGTTGAGACCTTGCTGGGTTGGACAATTCTAGGACTGGGAAAGAAAAGGCAAATTGTTAACCTAGTCACATTAAGCTTTCAAAATATGGAGATGCCTAAAATGTGGGACTTAGAAGTTTTGGGTATCACAGATCCAATAGAGAAGAAAAATGAAAGCCTCCTTGAATAAGAAACATTGACTCATTTTAAGGAAACAATTAGGATCTGTGAAGATCAAAGATATGAAGTAGCTTTACCATGGTTAGCCGGACATCCTGCTCCATATGATAAATGCGATGCAGCAGAATCCAGACTTCGTATAGCAACTAAGCGTTTGATAAACGAAAATTACTTTGAAGCCTACGATAACGTATTCAAACAGTGGGATTCAGAAGGCATTATAGAAGCTGTTCCAATGGATGAAATAACCAAGGAAGCCCATTACCTTCCTCATAGACCCGTCATTAAGCCCTCAAGCAATACCACAAAGGTTCGCCCAGTATTCGACGCTTCGTTCAAGAAACCTGGATTTGCCTCCTTGAATGAATGTTTAAGTGTGGAACCAAGTCTTATACAAAAAATACCGCCTCTACTGTTGAGATTTCGTTCTGGTGCCATAGGTGTAATTGCAGATATAAAACAAGCATTTCTACAAATACGTTTGAGACCTGTAGACAGAGATGTCCTAAGATATTTATGGTGGGAGAACGCTGAATGCTCAAAAATAAGAATTTATCGTCATTGTCGAGTAGTCTTCGGTGTTTCCTCTAACCCTTTTCTGCTAAATGCCACTATAAGTTACCTCCTAGAACGAGAAAAATTCCAGACAGAGAGCCTCAGGAAGACAATTGGTCATTTACGGGAAGGATTCTACGTGGACAATTTGGTGACGAGTGTTAACGACGCTAAAGAATTGGAACAACTGAAATCTCAATCCATAGAAATAATGAAAAAGTGTGCTTTTGAATTGCGCTGTTGGGCTTCTAATAACTCTAAGGAAGATCAATGGTACTTGGTCTGAGTTGGGATGTAATCAGAGACGAACTTTCTTGCAAGTTACCATCAAATTTAGATTGTACCCAAGATGAACCAGTTACAAAAAGGGTACTTCTATCTGTAATCAACAGCATTTATGACCCGATTGGCTTTACTATTCCGGCTTTATTGTTACCAAAGTTGCTTATGCAAGAAGCTTGGAACGGAAAAGTGGGCTGGGACGAAGTGTTAACCTCAGAACTTGAGCATAAATACAGACAATGGGAGAAAAACATGCATCTGATACCTAAATGTAAAATACCTCGAAGATTGTTTCCTGAAAAATATGATGATTTCTCACTGCACATCTTCACAGATGCTTCTGCCTACGCTTACGCCACATGCGCTTTTCTACGAAGTGAATTACAAGGTCAAGTTACAGTCAAGCTCATAGAAGCTAAAGCTCGACTTGTTCCAATGAAAAAATCCACAATCCCACGACTTGAATTGTTGGGGAGCAGCGTTAGGTGCTCGATTAGCAGAAACTGTACATTCTATCCTACGAACAGTTTCTAAAACCTACTTTTGGACCGATTCAATGGTAGTTTTAAGCTGGATTAAGAAAAAAGAGCCGTGGAACACATTCGTGGGAAATAGAGTAAAGGAGATCAGGGATTTAACCAATTTAGATGACTGGAGACATGTACCTGGAGAGGTGAACCCTGCTGATCTGGCTACACGATTGGTCGGATCTCCTGCAAAGCCAATGGTTGGAGGGTCCAAGTTGGCTGTAGAAAGTCGAAGAATCTTGGCCATGTTCTGAGGTACCAGAGATTCCGGACGAAGCCTTTCTAGAGCGGCGTAAGACAGTTGTGACAAATTTAATCACAGGAAACGAAGAGAGATTTGGAGATTTGGATTCCTGTACTTTTCAAACTATACAAAGGTTCTAAGAATGGCAGCTTATGTTCTCAGATTCTCCAACAATATTAAGAAAAACTCTCCTAAGTTAGTCAATTCCCTTTCATGTGAAGAGATTGAAAAGCCAGAGGAGACTCTGATAAAAATCCTGCAGTCAGAATGACCCTCTGAAATACGTGAAAAGTATAAGGATACTATACAGTTTTTCGAAGAAAATGGCATACTGAAAGTCCAAACAAGACTAATTCTCAGTCAAGATCCAGAGGACTTTACGCATCCAACAGCGTTAGGTGGTCTACCAGACCACCCTCTTCTGGAAAGACTGGTTTTGCATATTCATAGATCCTTAATGCATGCTGGGGTATTAACGACCTTAACTCATTTAAGAGATAAATTCTGAATTCCCAAGTGTCGGAGAGTTATAAGAGCGATTTTATTACAGTGCATAAAATGCAAAAGGCTAACAGCTGGGAAAGTTAATCCAGATCCAACTCCTTTACCTCCGGACAGAATACACAGAGTTCCAGTCTTTCAAATAACTGGCGCGGATCTGGCCGGTTCGCTTTCCTTACGTGGTGGAAGCAAAGCGTGGACAGTTCTATTCACGTGTGCGGTATATCGAGCAGTCCATCTGGAACTAGTTTCATCTCTCTCTACCGAATCGTTTATGCAAGCTTTGAGAAGATTCTGGGCTAGAAGAGGAAGAGGTTCAACGTTATACACAGATAATGGTACGAACTTTGTGGGAGCAGCAAATGCCTTGAAATCTTTGGATTGGGACTTCATTCAAACTGAGTGTTCTTTAATGAAGATAAAATGGATGTTTAGCCCCCCTTCCGCCCCATGGTACGGTGGATTTTGGGAAAGGATGGTCCGCAGTATTAAAGAACTTCTCCGAAAATGTTTGGACAAAGCTTGCGTAACATATGAAGAAATGTTGACTTTACTCTATGATTGTGAGACTACAATAAATGGGCGACCACTAACATATATGTCAAACGATCCCTAGGAGCTTAAACCACTTACACCAGCTCATTTCATCCAAGATATAAAAGAAAGAGAAACATTTGATTTAGATCTGATTGATTCTCAGCATATATTGAAACGGGTGCGTTACCTTCACACCTTACGATCAAATTTACGGAAACGTTTCTACAAAGAATACCTAGGAGAGTTAGTAAGAAGTCCTAAAGTAGCTTCAAGAAGAAAGATGATTTCTCCGGGAGAAATTGTCATAGTTGAATCAAAGAACCCAGACCGAATGAATTGGCCTTTGGCTCAAGTGATCTAATTGTTTCCTGGGGAGGACGGTGTGGAATGTGTGGCCAAGATGCGCCTAGCCAGTGGTGAAATCATATGACCGCTTCAACGAATTTATTCTCTGGAGCTTAGTGCTAGTGATCATATCAGCAAGGACCACCAAGGAACTGAATTTTCTGCACAAAACCCGGGCCATACTGCAGTTGATGTTCTCGAGGAAGGAAAGAAATCTCGATATGGCCGTCGTCCATTAATTCCTGTAAAAAGACTGAATTTGTGAACTGGTCTAATCTTTACTTTTATAATCTCATGTATATGATTGTTTATTTTTTTATCTAAATGTGTTATAATTTTGCTTGTGTTTTGTATTGTTTTAAAGTGTTTGCATGCAATACAAAAGGTGGGAGAATATTGCCACTCATCTTGTATTTCCCACTTCTTGTTGCCCTTTCTAATAAATTAAATTGTTATTGAGTTAAAGAAACTGGCAACGAAGAAAAATTGTGATTTAGAATTCCATTCATATTTATGTAGCTGATAGTTCCATTTTTCCTGATGTTAATGGACTACAAACGGTTGTTTTGATTGGACTACAAACGGTTTCAAAATAGGATTGTAAATCAATGAGGCCAATGTTGTGAACAATTTAAAATTTTTAGAAAGCGCTCCTTCTAAACAGAATCCAAACGCAAAACAAAACAAACACATTAATTGATATTAGGCCACAGATCTGATAGATAATGCATCTTTTTATCGTATGCGGGGAAATAGAGAAAGAAAATGAAATGATTCACTACTTAAGTTGCCATAGCTTCTTATTCTGTGTGCTGATGTGAATGCGAGAATCAAAACAAAAAATATTTTGCTTCATTGCACTTTAATAAATC
>JAOUZG010034938.1:0-27388 GCA_026289955.1 Argiope argentata
TAATCATATAAAAATAAATTTAAAAATTATTATAAATTCTGATCTGATTCTATAAATTCTGATTATGATAAATTCTGATCATCGAATGCTGATCTTGGACAGATTTGGAACTATTCAAAGACTTTTGAACTCTTGAATAATAGACACTCTTGAATCAGATATAAGTCCCGAATTTATAAATCCCGTATTTTCAAAGATGTCAACCATTTGAGTACGGCAAAGCGCTATCGCGCTTCACTTGCCGTAAAGGTAAATATTCTCCCGTACTGAAACGGTTAAGGTAAAATTCTGTTGGAGGAAAGTTACCATTGTTGGTAACTTGAAACTTATTTATGGAGGCAAAGCATGCATAGACATCAGAAAATTGTAAAATCAGCACCGGAAAACATTTTGAAAACTAGCTTCTATTTGTTTATGACAGACACCGACAAAGTTCTTGTATTTCCTGAGACATTTATATTTTTCTTCATTATTTATTCTGAATTGAGATATTTTTTAGTAAATATTTTCAAAATTTTGAGAAATGCATTGATGATTAAATGGAATATATCAAGAGCTTCAAAATATTCGTACAAAAATTTAAAGAGTATATGTTTAAATTTTCTTATGTGATAGCAATTACGGAATAATTCAATTGTGGAGATTTTTCCCTTTCATAAAATGAATTAGAAATGTAACAGCGTCACTTTGGGGCTTTGGCATTGGATAGGCTCGTCAAATTTCTAAAGAGGTTGCTTTTCAGTTTCAGCGTTCATCCCAGTGATCACTCTGAGGAATCAGGATTTTTTGGAAGAATGAGTTACTTCACACGATTTCGTTTTCCTTTGGTGGAGAGACCTTTGAGAGGCCTCTCCCCCAATGAGGTGCTCTCCGAGGAGGTAGCTCAAACATAAATGCCCTACATTTTATGAGTACAGTACAGTAATCACTTTTTACTAGTGTTGAAGCTGTATGATTAACTTTGAGTTTGTACTCAGTACAGCAACAGTTGACAATACTGGCAAATGATGACCTTTGCCCATCACATCCTTTATCACTTGAGTAAAGGGTACTTTCTTGAACCCTTCTATTATGGGAGCTAATTTTTGAAGATCACGCTACTCGGTGCTCTGAAATATTCTTTTTTAAACGCATTATGTGTCATTCACGGCAGCAAAATTTTATCTTTAGGAATTTTCTTTCCTTAAATATGACTTCAAAAATTTATCTTAGGAAATATTGTTCTAAAATCTTTTACACCATTTTCAGCTTCTTCGAAACAAAAATTGAGCTTCAAGAATTTGAATATATTTATTCAAATATATATGCCTTCTAAAGAATTCGCCAAAACAAAAATCATCGTTAGATAAACTTTAATGCATAAAAATCAAAAATATTCATAAGTGTAATCATAAAAAGCTATCAAATGAAATGAACAGAAATTATTAACAAATAAAACTTTAAAAATGTAAAACTTGGATTATACAAAGGCTTCATAAATTAACTCTAAATATTTGTGATGAGGATAATGAGAAAATACTGGTTATCAAAGCAATGTTCAATAACAAATTTTACTAATTCTCTTAATTCTACTAACTTCTGAACAAAAAATATAAAAACGGAAAAAAATTAATTTATGAATTATAGTAGCATTTATTTATGAAAAATTGAGGATATTTATTAATTAAACACTTTAAAACTATTTTGTTTCTCTGTAGTAAAAAGTACGTAAATATTTGCTTACATATTCTTCAACCACCCCAGCAGCAACGAATGCTTCCTGTTGTCGGAGGAAATCCTGAAATATTTTTTTTTCAATAAGTATTAAATGCACAAAAATACTTGAATAAATATTGCGAATAGTTTTATCTCTCATAAATATGTATATATTCTATGAATGCGGATTCTAATATTACAGTGAAGAAAAAAAATTGCATTCACATTTGCTTAACATGATGCATTCACATTATGTTAAATAACTGAATCAGCTTTTGGCTAGCAGTTGCTTTCTCTGAAATATTGGTTGTATTTAATCTCAATAAAACCACTTATCCAAAACTTTCATTTTATTCGCCATTCTTTCAAAAATGTTTTTAAACAATAAAGGAGGACACATATCAGTCTTGCTATTTTAATATATCTGCACTTGCTCTGCTTATTGAGTCAATTTCTGTAATGTCATTTAATAGTTTGGGCAATATGTAACTAATTACTTGACTTTTAAACAACTAGAGGTTTAAATAAAATTGATGCGTTCTTGAAAACTAAACATAAGAAAAAATCTCAAATTTAAATTAGAGAAACTTGACAACTTTAGAAAAGGAAATGTAACATTAAAACTTGATATCATCTTTCTCAAAATCACTACCAGATAATAGCAGTTTTATCAAATAAATATTTAAATAATTTTAATAATGAATTTTTGAAGATCCTCGCCTTCTGTTATCGAAAACGCTCAAGTACGAAGAATTCAAAAATCTGACCCACCTGATAGAATGCGACAAATTATTCACGTCTCATCTTTAGAAGCATGGATCAAGTGAAACTACATAAAAGTGTGAGATTAAGACAAAATTCTTTCCACCTTCCTATTCTCTCTCACCGTGCTCATATGTGATGGTAAGAATCTTCCAAGCCTGGTATTGATTCTTGACACCGGACAGTTACAGAAATGGTGTGGAGTCAGTTACTCCCAACCAACTCCGAGACGTGCTTCCAGTGAACATTGTTATTCCGTGACCGGTGATCGCTTTTAGAGCTCAATCTTAGTTTTTGCGAATGATGGAGCGGGAGTCCGACCCTTCAGATATATCCTTGTGCCACTGGGAGAGTCAGAATAGCCAATACCTGTATTAGACCCACACTCTACGAAAGGAATGCAGATAATAGAGGAAATTGTTGATAACTTTGAGCATTTCTAACTTCATAGCAAACCTGTGTGTTTCGGTACCTGAGGGCTTAGATTAGTAATTTGGGACAAAAGCCATTCCTAAACGAGAACCCGAGTAAGTGTCCATTTCCCTCGGTATTTGTTAGAAAGAGAATCTAATTAAAAATTTTATTTATGGAATAAAAACTTTATATATCCCCCTCCCCTTAAACGAAAAAGACAAACATTTATAAATAACTATGCACACGAATTTTATTAGTGCTACTAATCGCAAGCTAGAAACTAATAGCCGACCCCTTATCGCTACTGCTGCCCTTGGTGGTGATTTGAACCAATATCTTTTCCCGTATTTCCTCTTACTCTTGCGTAGACGCTACGCTCACGTGACGGGAATATTTGGGAAAAGTCTCACGAGTTCTGAAACGGTTTTAAATATATCGTAGCGAGATTAATAAATCACGATTGAGATCAATTGTATTTTTAGATTAAAGCTAAAAGTATGTATGTTGTTACTTGGGAAACATCTGTTAAAATCAGAGAGGAATTTAAAGTATAGTTGTTTCCATTCGGGAGTGAAATTAAACTTATTTCGTTGTCCTCACATTTCTGTTGCTGAAAATGACTGTTAAAATGAAATTTGCTGAAACTGCAGATTAAATTTCATTCGTTTTTCTAAGGATTTTCAGTTCGCATTCAAGCCTACGAAAGGACTGCGAATGTTTCTGCAGCAACGATTTTAGGTTCTAAACCTGAAATACTTCGTATTCTATATTAGTTTCCTAAAAAATATTTTATCTGCGTTTCGATTCAGATAAACGTTTGGCAGTAAATGAATATGTTTAAGCATTTAATGGGATAAAAATAACCCTTTTCGTTAAAGTAAAAATATATACCAATATTTCAATACTATAATAGCAATAGCCATTTAAACATTTGAAAAAAAATTAAGTTTGTGTAGCCAAGAAGTGTGTTACACATATATTTGCTTTTCCTCATTCTGAGTTTATGATGATTCATATTTTCTAATTATTTTTTGAATGCTTTTATACCTGAAATATATTTCTGGTGAATATATGAGTTACATCTGGAATATACACTGGAGTTTATATTTAGAATTGCATGTAATTTATATGTTTTAATGATTTGCTTTAATTTGTAAGGACGGTTCAGGTGACTAAAAATACCGTAACTTTTTAAATGTTTGCATGCGAATTCTAAAATGGATTCGTGATTTTGTTGATTTTTGAATATAAACATCTGTGGTCCTTTCTATTTCATTCATTTATCCATCTATATATGCACTTCATTATTGCTATAAATATTACGAAATAAAAACATGCATAAACAAAAAAAAATATTCATTAATTCAATATACGTTAATCAAAAATATCACTTAACTCTTCTTTAATGTAAGCAGTACATAAAGTCATATTAGCATTACGTTTCAGAATGAAAATTGAATTTAAATAATTGAGCATTTTCTATGCATCGCACAAATCTTATCAACAAATCTTATTTTTTAAGATATTTTAAATTTAATTTATAATTAATTTTTTTCCCGAAACAGTCAAATGATTTCAAATGTCTGCTCCTTTCAAAATATTTTTTATAAAAAGAATCTCCTTAAGTTAAGAATAGATTAAAATAATAAAGTTTTGTTTTTACTTCTACAAAAAAATTAAGCCATGTTGAGATTTCCAGAAGTCACTTTTTATCTAGCTTCATTTGCTTGTTTCCTCGTGCCAAACAGCTAATTTCATAATAATTTCATAATAGTAGTCTCTTCCAATGATGTCAACGTTTAACATTGTAAGGTAAAGTAATGAAATCACTAAGAATCTAAAGTATGTATTTTATTATTGACATATCGTCATTTACAAATATCTTGAATAAGGCTTTTCACTTGATAAGGCTTTTCACTGCTCTTACAGACTGCCATCAAGTCCTATGAACTTCGCTAATGTAAAGCCAGTGCTCTCACCGCTTACGGTTTGACTGGGCATCCACGAGCTGCACGGAGAAGTCGACTGAACGAGATCCTGTTATAAACAGGCACACGGGCTGATTTCTCAAAATGTGATCCGGAGAAACTGTCAAATGGAGGAATTTGTGGGAAAAAAGTGGTTGCAATACACTTACTTCAATTTGACGTCTCACTTCTTCTTGGATTCTTCGTTCATCAATACTTCTGCGTCTCTGGGCAGAACGCTCTGTAATTTTTTTTTTTAAAAATAAGTACATGATTTTAAAAAAATCAATTTTTAATCGTTAGCTTCTTTGCAAATAAGGATTATTATATTAAAATAGGAATGTTGGTATTTTTTCAATATTTCAATTAAAAGTATCTGGATATACAAGAGTATTTTAAAATTAGAGAAAAGCAATTTAGACGCGTTTTAATTTGATATAGAAATTTAAATGTAAAGAAAAATATTGTAAAGAATCTTAATTAAGTAAACTGATAATATTTACCCATAATTAAAGATTTTTAAAAAATGATTTAGATTATAATATTACTAGAACATTTGTATCAATTTAAAAAATATGATGCTGCCATACACTATAAATGAATTATATAAAAGAGTTCTATCAAAATAACTTTTGAAATGTAAGGTGAACTGACAAAAACGAAAAACATTTATTTAATCATTTGAAAAAATTTGCAAAACCTCAGCTAGTTGGCAATTCAATGGAATTTATATTGTACTAATTTGACGTCACAACTGTCAACATTCATGATTGGGGAGGTTTATATTAATCCCTGGAAGTGTTTGTATCCCCCTTTTCGTAAAACAATATTCCTTAAAATTTAATATTTATTTTAAATATAAATCAAAAAATATTCTGTAAATATTAAAGATTGCCCGAAACCAAACAGTTTCATTCTGATTACAATGTACTTATAGCAACAAAATCCAGCCTCTATATCAGTAAAAGAGCACCAAGACTGAATATATTGAAAACCAAAAGTAATTCAACCAAAACTGGCAACCCTGATTCACGATAAGATAATTAGTATGAAATAAAGCTGCTCATATATCGGAAAATCTATCGAAATAGGTAGATGCGAAAATATTCATCTTGCATTTCCTACAATGAACCTCGAATAAAATTGCAACATAAAACAGTAGAAGTATTCGTTTCAGAACCATGATTTGCATTTCTTTTTATTAAATCGTTCAAATAGGTTTTCATACTTCATCGGCCTCATACGAATTCGATCAACAAATTATAATGGGTGCCTTCGATTGTCTACCCGCAAAATCCTTGAATGCAATTGAATCTTGCATCTAAATTGCTCCGAATCCTATTACAGCATAATATTAACCCTTTGCACTCGAGCGGCGCCGATACGGCTCCCGGTCGTATCGGAAAAGTAATTCGATGCATAATTATTCAAAATAAAAAAGCTTTTTTTATTGCTCCAAATTTGTGTGTGTGTGTGTTAAAATTGAGTTTCCCCGTCTTTTTACCATTATGTAGGTATTTTCAATAATCAAAATTGAAATATAAATAAATAAAACTTCAAAATGATGCACCGTCCTGAATGGTGCCGAAGAAGAGCCATCGAGTGCAGAGGGTTAAATAACAGAATTAAAAATGAAATTAGAATTAAAATTAAGGATCTATTCTATTGTTTACTTCATTCCAATTTTTGTATTTCATATCATTCCCTTTAATTTTGAGCAAAATTTTCTGGAAACAAACTTTCCGATTTTGAGCAGCGGATAGTTGATGCTAGAAGTTTGCTACTATTAAAATCCATATGATATCTAAGTAACTTCTAAGGACTTTATATTATACATTAGGCTAAGGGCCCCCCAGTTATGCCAGTAAGATTCGAATATTCAGTATCACCCTAATCAAAAAACTCATTCAGCTGCAGATTCCATTCTTTGCTATCAGTGTTAGTATTTTGGAAATACGCCACCACAGCATAGACTAAATTAATTTTCCCAATATAGTTAATAATTTGATATATATCATTAAAAAAATCTCAATGGTAGTTTCTTTGAGCACTTATCTAAATCGACATCTTAAAATCAACAGATGTTTAAATTTCAAAAATGAAAAGCAACTCACCATCATCCCCGAGATCATCGGATTCTCTAACTCTCTGGAAAAAAAATTACGCAATAATATAAATAAGTATTTTGATCTTAAGTTCTATTTGACGAATTTCTACTTATCTTAAATATAAATAGACACAAATTACTACACAAATTTTATATAGGAATATTTAGCAAAGAGAGGCTCAAAAATTTGAATTAACGGTAAATTATACAAGATTATTTTGCCAGGAAATTTTTTACACATCCAGAGAAAACATCTATAGATAAGAAGGACCGAATTAGAAATAACGCGTATGAAACTTTGTGAGAAATTGTACAAAACACTTTTCGGAATGCAAAACCGAAATATTAAATTATAAAAAAAATTCTATATACAGAAACTACAATATCCGCATGAAGATTATTATTATTAAAAAATGTCACAGTCAAAGCTCCTAACTTTAGAATGATCACAAGGATTTCGTCTTGTGAAAAGAAAAGGAGATCTAAATACTGCCAATAAATTATCATTTAACCCACTCTCAGCACAGAAATGAATACTTCAAGCAGTAAGTATGCATTTTTTAGCAGATGATATTTCTAACTATTACATTGGTATACTTCACGTGGCAGCAACAGTTCCAATATCAAATATTCAAACTTTTAATTCAATCGGATGTCAAAATTTTAAATAATGCAATTCAGAAAACGGTATTTTTTGATTAAATGAAAGCGAAAATAAAAACAAAGGTAGGATAAGCAAATTATGTTGGTATTCTTTTAGTTTTTTACCCATTTAAGTTTGGGGGATTTTTTAATAAAATGATGCATTTCGGATGAAATATTGGATCTTGAGAGAGGACATTAATTGCAAAGATTGTAAATTTATCAAACGTAAGTTAACACTTGAAACATGACCCAAGATGAAATGTATTCAGAAATCTTTTCCAACAGAAGTACTTTTTATTCATGGATAGCAATTTTTTTAAACATGATTTGGAGCTAATTTTGAAGATTGTTAGTTTGATAAATATATAAACCAATTTAAAAAAATAATTCTGTAAAGATTTGATTGTTCCAAATAATTTGCACAATTGAGCTCTTTTTCAAAGAAGTAAAAGGTGCATACACATTGCCAGGTGTTTCATTTTATTTCAATAATGTAAGGTCTATATGATGTTTTAAATAGAACTCAAAATGGAAATTGTACCTCTTAAGAATGACGTAGAAAATTTATCTTTTTTCCTGCTAGTGTGTAACAAAAACAAAAATTTGACTTTTATTTGAATATTTACAAGCGGATTTTTATTCATTAATTTTACTAAACTGAAATGTATGTCCTCGAGACACCATAATTTTCATATTACTGCGAACGTGTAAGCATGAAGGAAAAGACAAAGGAAAATAATTCGATCCTCTGCTGGAGACAAAGGACTAAAATTATTGAATATCTATTGATTATTTCATCCTTACTATTAATTTTATGTGAAACCGCATTCTGCTTTTAACATAATCATGTTCATAGGTCTAGTACAACTGCAAATAATGACTTGAAAAAGGCAAAAAATTTGCATAATGATCTAGGAGACAGCTTGGTAAAAAAAAATTAATTTGACAAGAAATGCATCATATAGAAATTCTGAAAAAAGGCGTTTCAAAATTTTAATGTTAATAACGAAACAAAATTAAATATTACAAATTTTTAAAATTAAATATTCAAAATCCGGTACTGATTAAAAAATCATCACGATGGTGATATATTCAAGAAAAAATATTTGAATCAGATTCAAAACTTTAGATCTCCATTAAATAAAATTGGAATTTTGTTTGTTACAAAACGTGGTCTCTCGAAAACACGATAGAAAAATATATTTGCTTTTAAGAATAAAACGTGAAGTTAAAAAATGTTGATAACAGAAAAGATTATATTTTTGCCCAAAAAATTATACTCCCTAAATAGCAGTAAAATTATAAATTGTTCATAAATTAAATATAAACCACTGATAGCATCTTTTGATTTTTCTCTACTTTATTTAATAAATGTTGGTAATTATACATAAAAATTATTTTAAAATATATTTGAATTTCTTATTATTCTTTATTTTTTATCATATACCGTTAATCTATCTTTTGGAGGTAAAATTAATATTTTTTTCTGGCATATACGAATCATATTTAAATATAAAGAATACATAATGAAAGTTACATTAGGAACATATAATCCAGTTTTTTTAAG
The DNA here is from genome assembly GCA_026289955.1 of Argiope argentata. Classification (NCBI taxonomy): domain Eukaryota; kingdom Metazoa; phylum Arthropoda; class Arachnida; order Araneae; family Araneidae; genus Argiope; species Argiope argentata. The sequence continues at coordinate 9,158 of JAOUZG010034938.1, forward strand.
TACTTAATTCAAAATTTTAAAATGAGAACATTAAATGTACATCAAACATATAAAATACCGGTCTCCAAAGATCTCATAAAATCTTATTTTTCCCATTAAACATCATATTCTAAGTCGCCTTACCGTCCATTAGGTTGGTGTCGATTCTTTTATTTAGTCTATATGGTTGTACTAGTTCTTTTATTTATTTATTTGAAATATCGAAACTTTTCATGTATTCAAGTGCAGAAGGAATTCATGTAGTAAGTGCTCTCTTAGCAAGAATTCATATTGTAACACCAGAAATGTATCGATGACAATATAATGTATCGTCCCTCAGATTATAATTGCATTCTGTTTTGTCTGCCAAAAGGTTTGGTTTGGTTTTATGGCGTAAAAGCCACATCTGGCCATTCTGCGCCACTGCCAAAAGGATCCAACCTTAGGAAATCACTGAAAATATTTTGCCATATTATTGATATATACTTATTAGTAAAGCATACAAGGGCAAAATGTTGAAACGCTGAGAGTGTGTGAATAACTGCGTTTATACAATTAAGGGAATAAAATATGAAAAATGGTTTTAGAACAGGAACAGTTGCAATGTAAAAAATAGTGAATAAAAAAAGTATAAAATACACATAAAAAATCCAATACCCTTTAAAAAGATTAAAATAGAAGCGTAAAACATTTACCGAAGAAGAATGAAAAAGTTTTGACGATGAGAATTAAATGGGCATTGGAATAAAATCACATTCAAATCAGCGTGATATGTCGAGCGAAAAGGTGTTCTCTTATCGAAAAGATGGTGTATGAGGCGAGAGTGCCCTATACGAAGGTGAGTCGACTTAACGTGCACCTCTTGAGTTGCGATCACAGGCCAATAGCCAATTTGCGGATTGATGTAACATACAGATTGTTCTAAAATTGTTGTGGACATACAGAACTCATGCCTCTTGGCAAATGGAATAAATGAAGTTGACAGGGGACTTCCTCACGTCACTGCAGGGAGGCCCATGCGTCAAAAAGGTTTATGCTTGATTCGCAGCACATTCTGCCCTTTCATTCCTTTATATGTTCAAATGACTAGGAACCCAATAGAACACGAGAATGAAGCTTCTATTGTGTAGGGATCGTAAGGTAAAAAAAAATTCCAATAACGACAGGTTGCATCCAATTATGATAAAAAGAGGGTTTTCAATGCACTCATACTGAAAGTGTAGATTCTACAATTGCGACGTGAGAGTTTATCCAAAGCAAATAAAATCGCATTTAAATCAGTAGTAAATATGGAGCCAGTTTTATGTAGATGACAGTTCAGGGTATCAGAGGGGAAAACGATCCGATAACCGACATGTTCATCAGTTTTTCAATCATACGTGTAAATTGGTCAGAACGAAGAGTACTGATAGTTATGATGATGAAACCCTGCTATAAAATAAAGGCATTAATATTTGATGGCCCATTTCACGTACAAATAATTTAACTCTTACTGAATGGAAGGATTCCTGTTGTATAAGAAGACAAATTGACAATGCCATACCAACAATGAGTTCATTCAGCACAGATTTTGTACAGAAATAGTATAAACTAGACAGTTTATCCCGCCTTAAATGTAGAAGCAGTTAAAATAACAGATAATGTATAAACTCTCTACTGAAAAAGCGCGGAATACTCCAGTTCAAATTTTCAGAGAATATTGTTGTCTAACCTCCTCAAAACAGTACCATGTAGACGCAACAAATATGGGGAAGAGTTACTGCTCAAGAAATATGATTATTGAAGTTCTATTGGCCCCTCAAGCTGTTTTTGAGAGTACCTTTAAAATATCAATGTTTTATCACACTTCTTCCATAAATGTAAGATAGGTGAAACGAAGGAGAGTTTCCGATCCCAAATCACTCCCAAAAACCATATTTATTCACCACAGAGATTTGAACGTTCTCAATTTTCGTATTGAGTTAAAATTTCCTTTTCCAGCGAAAATGAACGCGCTGGCTCTTCTTTGGAGATAATGTGGTCGTTGTTATTCGCCCTAGTCTATTAATTTTCGACAGCGACTTGTAAATGTTATATTCTGGTATAGAAATTGGCAGATCATCAACATATAGATCGGCATAAACGTATGAAAGTTAAATTTCTAAAGTTAGACAAAGATGGACGATAAAAAGAGTGGCACTGAAGTAATTTTTATGTGGATCTGTCTCAGGTTTTAAAAAAATGTTTTGAATAAAAGTTCCCTACACGTACATGAAATCTTTGATAAAGTAAAAAGTACTGAAATTAGACGTGTAAATTTCCCTTAAAATCAAAGTTAAAAAGTGTTGAAAGTATGCCAAAGTGCCATTGGCTTTTTCTATACAGAAAAATATAGAAACGTGGTTCTTTCTTAACAAACGCATTGCGGATTTCGGTTTCAAATGGAATGAAGTTATTTAAGGTAGAGCGATCTTTTACGAAAACCACTCTTCAGTGGACAGATTCTTCCTTGCAGCTTCAATTCGTATAAGAGCCAAGAATCGACCATTCACTCGGGAATTTTGCACAGACAACTTGTTAGAGCAATTGGTCGATAGTTTAGAAAATTGAAAGATTCTTTATCAACTTTTGAGAAAGGGATCACAACAGCGTCTCGCCATTATGAGTGCCACTTCTGCTAGTTCAAGACTCTGTTAAATTATAGAAACAGGTTCGGTTAAGTTTCGTTGAATTCGCAGTTTTATGGCACAGAAGCCATTTTTGCCCAAGCTGCGCCACATTCTCGAGTTTAAAGTATTTTTATATATAATAAAATCAAGACATGGAATGATTAAAATCCAAATATCTAAAAGTTTAAATCTGTTAGTTACGAAAAAGCATATCGATGATGCAAAGTATGGTACTGTGCAAAAAATGTGGTTAATGTTTGTATATGACTATAATAACCAATATTTTTTTAAAAAAATAAACTAAGATGACCAACATGAGGAGGCTTGGAAAACCACTCGCCCAATTCAGGGTGAGATCTCTGAAAAAATAGAAGACCCTGGATAAAAAATTATTGACACTTCACAAGAATGTGTAAAACATACATAAGTCTGTCAACATTGAACAGAATGGTGCTGGGCCTCCATCAACAAATGTCCATGGGGGAGTCCACTGTGCCCAAATCTCAACCTAGTCAAAATTATGTACAATTTTCTGCTGTGTAAAACTGGCAAGAAATCTATTTTGGGCTTGATTGTATGAAGCTTATTATGGATTTGTATGTCGCTTTCAGTTTGTCATTTAGAATGAAAAATGTGACATACTAGTACATACTTGTAATACTTGATTACTAGTACATACTTGTAATACTTGATTACTAGTACATACTTGTAGTCAAAACGAGGAATCTGTGTTGATAAGAAAGTAGTGGCCAGTTTAGCAGCCATATCAGCCTTTTCATTTCCTGGAATTCCCACATGTGCGGGGACCCAGCATAAGATAACTGGAAAGCCCTTCCAAATAAGTTTGTCATACAGGTTTAAAATTTTAAAACTCAAAGGTAAAGATGATAAGGATTCCAAGGCACACGGTGAATCAGTGTATATTATATAGCTATCTGCAGAAGAATTGGAAATAACTTATACAGATTTAAAAATAGCTGTTAAATCTGCTGTAAAAATGGAAATACATGAATTGAATTTTAAATGCATGAATTAATTTTGTAAGATATTATGGAATTGGAAACGATACAAGTGATAGAAGTATGATTAGAGCCATCTGTAAAAATAGGTTTAAGTTGACGACATTTTTGACGATGTCAGCAAATATTTGTTGATAAATGATAGCTGCAGTGTTTTTTAATCAAAATTTTGAAAAGGATTCAAATGTTGTATACCATTGGGCATCCAGGAAGGTAAGAGACATTATTGTGCAGAAACTATTTGCTCCTTCTTTAGATGCAATTCTGAAACTAAACAAGTCCTTCTCTCAAACAATGAGGGTACTAATGATGGTCGAGCAACCTGAAGGTGTTGTAAGAATTGACTGATTAAAACTATATTAGGGATGCCCAGAGTTTGATAAAATTTTAAAATAATAATGGAGAGACAATATCTGCCTTCTGATGTATATAGTTGGTTCACTACATTGTATATACAAACTTTCTACAGGCGATGTTCTAAAGGCTCCAGAGCACAATCACAGAACAGCATGACGAAGAGTATCAAATGTTAGGAGGATACTACGTCTTGCGGAACCATAGACATTGTAATCATAGCCACGATAAAATTATTGCCATGTAATTCAAAGCAAAGATAAATGGATAGCACCCCAAGAAGTGTTAGAAATAACCTTTAAAATATTCAGAGATCCTTCACATTTTTTTCTTGGGTAACTTATGAGACGCAAACGTAAGCTTTATGTCAAAGATCAGTTCCAAAAATTTAACCTCGTCAAGAACTTTAATAGGATGACCTTTAAAGTAAATCTCCGTTTCAGCAAGGAGGCTGCGTTTTCTTCAGAAGTGTACAGCATTTGTTTTTTCCGAAGAGAATGAAAATCCATTCTTATCGCACCAACCAATGAGTTGATTGATTGCAGCTTGAAGCTGCCTTTCAATGAAAGCCATACAATTCCCGGAACTAGAAATGCAAAGGTCGTCTACATATAAATGACCTTTTACATATAAAGGTAAATAACCTAAAATGGCGTTAATTTTCTAAGCAAAAAGAGTAACAATTAAAGTACTTCCCTGAGGAACGCCTTCCTTTTGTACAAACACTTCAAAAAATTCTGAATTCATCTTAACTCTAAAAAAACGTAACTTCAGGAAGTTTTGTATAAGTACTGACAAGTCACCACTTAAATTACAACTGTAGAGGTCCTTCAAGATGCCAAAGCGCCACGTTTTGTCAGAAGCTTTTGCAATATTCAAAAAAATAGCCACTAAATGTTTTCTACGGAGAAAACCGTTTCGCCCATCAGTTCCCAGACTCAAGTTATCCATAATTGATTGTCCTCGTCTCAACTCACTTTGAAGAATGTTTAACATTTTGTTACTTTCCAAATAGTATACAAGTTTGCGATTAACTATTTTTTCTAACAGTTTGCATAAACAGTTGATAAGGGCAATCGGTGTCTAGTGAGCAAGGTCCGAAGGATTTTTTTCCAAAATTCAGAATGGGTATGACTATTGCTTCTTGCCAGGCAGTGGGAAAAAAGTGTTCCACGCCAAATTCTATTATATAGGAAGAGCAAGTTTTCAAGAGAAGCTTCTGAAAGGTTTTTAAGCATATCATAACTTATATTATTATCTGATCCAGGTGAAGACCAGCGTTCACTTTTGAGGCTGGTTTTAATTCCATCGAGTGTTAATGGTCTGTTATACGAAACGCCTATTGTAGTTTGGAATTCTAATTTTTCTTTTTCCATTAAAAAATTATAGTTTCGAAAGGTTTATTGTATAATGCTTATTACAACTTATGGCTGCGAAAGAAAAAGCTACAGAGTTAGCTATATTTCGTAGAGAACATACAGGAACATTATCTTTAAGCAAGGTTGAAATTTCATGACTTTCAGTGTTTCCAAATATCATTTTAACCGTATTCCAAAGTTGATTACTGGAAAGTGAAGTCATATATTTCTCCCACAAAACACGTTTACTACATCTTTGAATCCGTTTCGAATTGGCTTTTGCCTTTTTAAAGCAAATGTAGTTGTCAGTAGTAGGATACCTAAGGAACGTATCCCAGGCTTTTCTTTACAACTTACATGCTTTTTGACACTTGTTGTCCCACCATGCTTTGCGCTGCCTCCTAAATTTTGTCGAAGATTTAGGAATCGGAGTATCTGCTGCAGCTAATATAATTTGCGCTACTGCTGTATCTATGTTAATATTATTACCCATTTCCTTTGTAATATTTGCCAATGAAGTAAATTCGGTCCAGTTGGCCGTGTTAGTTATGACATTAAATGATTCTCATTGTCTATACATTTCCTTAAATCATCCAAACTGACTCCATAGTTAAAAACGGCACAACATCTTTATTCGAAAAAATTATAAAATCAAACAATCAAAACTGTTGCCATACAAATAAAACTAAATACAGAAGTTAAAACTAATTAAGTGGCTTAACAGTAGCGGTAGCTGCACTTGACATACTCCCACCTTTTGATAACAGGAATTTTATCAAAACAAATATTCAATTAAATCAGAATTTACACTAAGTTCCTTTTAATGTTCAAAGTCTTTAAATCTAGAAGGCAACTTTATTGCACGACCACTTCTAGAAACTCTCTCTTCTAATATCTCTTGAAGATTTCCAGAGGCATTTCCTTGTTTAGCATCCACGTTTTCGGGGCTTTCTTTAGATTGTATTTCCATGGGGTACAAGCGCTGGACCGGTCGCAGAAATTCTCCATTTGAAGTTTTTACTTTAACTAGTCTAATATTATTGTCTTTACCGGAATATAACTTGACTATTCGTCCCAAGGGCCAAAATGTTCGTTTCTTGTCTTCATTTTCGATTAAAACTATGTCCCCAACTTTCAATTCATAGGATGACCTTTCATTCGTGCGTTTGAGCAGGAGATTACTAAGATATTCTGCTCTAAATCATTTTCTCAACTCATCCCGAAGCTTTTGCTGATATCGTAATCTTTTTGTTAAGTTTATCTTGTCAATATGGTCTAGATCTGGAACGGCAATTTCTGTCATTTCTTGTAGAAACATTGCAGGAGTAATTGGTTTGAGCTCATCAGGATTTTCCGATACATAAGTTAACGGTCTCGAGTTTATTATAGCTTCAGATTCACAAAGCAAACTGAGTGTTTCTTCATAGGTTAGGGATGCATTCTTCAAAACTCTTCTTAATGTTTTCTTAACACTTTGGATTAAACGTTCCCAGAAACCTCCCCACCAGCAAGCTGAGGGAGGATTGAACTTCCACCTAATTCTTTTATTAGATGCTTCATTCTCGATAATTTTCCAATCTATAGCATTAAAAAGATTGTTAGCTCCAGTGAAGTTCGAACCATTATCACTATAAATTATGTGAGGACGTCCACGCCTTGCAATGAATCTTCGTAAACTCAATAGAAAGCAATTCGTTGACAAAGAAGTTAGCAGTTCTAGGTGTATGGCTCTGAATACAGCACATGTATACAAAACAAACCAAGCCTTCGTTCCACCTTTCAGAATAAGAGGGCCTGCTAAGTCTACTCCTACGACTTCAAAAATCGATGCATCTCTTATTCTGTCTTCTGGTAGTGGCACAGAAACTGTTTTCATTGCTTTCGCGCTGTGTCTTTTGCAAATCACACATTTAGAAATAACTGATCTTATTGTTTTCCTACCATTTATAATCCAATACTGTTCTCGAAGATTGGTTAAAAGCGCATTAAGTCCAGCATGATGTAAAATCAAATGATATTCTAAGATTAGTAATTTAACTAATTTGTGTTTGCTTGGCAATAAAATTGGATATTTAAAATTCTCTAGATCTTTCCTCTCTGTCAATTTTGTTTTTACTCGAAGTAAACCATGACTATCTCTAAAACTACACAGAGACTTTAATTCTTTTAAACAGTCATCATGGAAACATTCATTTTGAACTACTTTTATAATTATTTTTTCAGCTTCATCTAATTCTTGGGCTCCCAATTCACCACTTTGACGCTCTGGTTTTGTTTTACGTGCATTGTTGTAAAACCTCAACATCCAACAAACCATTCTTAATATTTTGCGATAAGTGGAGAAATAAGCTAAAAGTTCTTCTGAAGCAACACTCTTTTCTAATAAAATCGTTGTGACATAATTCTTTTCTTCGAATGCTTCTTCAGTCAACACATTTTCTGACTTTGGCCAATCTCGTTCATTCTCCTTTAACCATAATGGTCCCTCCCACCAACGAGATTCAACTAATTGTTTGGCATTACAACCTCTAGATGGCAAGTCAGCCGGATTCTTTATTCCTGGTACATGTTTCCAGTCATTATAATTTGTAAGACTTCGTATCTCTTTAACTCGATTTTTTACAAACACTGTCCATGAATCGTCATGTTTTATCCAATATAATGCCGAAGACGAGTCTGTCCAATAATATTCCTTAATGCCTCGGAAATTTAATGCCCTTTTTACTAGGTCAGAAAGACGTGCGCCTATTGTACATGCCATTAATTCCAACCTAGGAATTGACATCCTTTTTAGTGGTGCGATTCTTGATTTAGCAAGCACAAGTTGCACTGAAATTTGATTCTCATTTTCACTCCTCAAGAAAATAGCTGTCGCATAAGACAATTTAGATGCATCACAGAACGTATGGAGGCTAATAGATATGCAGTTATCTATGGACATATAGCGTGGAATTTCTACTAATTTCAAAAGAGGAAGATCATTAAACCACTTCAAAAATTTCTTTGTTACCTCTTTTGGCAGTTCATCATCCCAACTGAGTTTTGATTTCCAACTTTCTTGAAGAAGTAATTTGGGATACAATGTTACGGGACAACTGAAACCAATTGGATCGAAAACCTTTTGTGCAATTGAAAGTAACTTCCTTCTAGTAAATGGTTCAGTTATTTCAATTCTTAAATCAACTGCACAAGATAAAGTATCAGTTCCACGATGCCACAACAGTCCTAAGACTTCAGAAATTTCCGATTCCGAAATTGAACTTTCGAAGTCGGTGTATTTCCAACCTCTCAATTCAAATTTTGCATTTTCCATTAACTGCGTAGATACTTCTATGAAATGTCGGGTTTCATTTTCTGTGTCCAATGAAGTGACGCAATTATCGACATAAAAAGATTTCAATAATTTTTCTGCAATTTCTTTATGTTCTAAATTTACGTTCTCTAGATGATATTGAATAACAGCTCCAAGAATGAATGGACTGCAGGTTACTCCGAAAACCACTCTGCGATGTCTAAAAACTTGAATTTCTTTCTTTTCATTATCCTTCCACCACAGAAATCGGAGATAATCCCTATCCTCTTCCGCAATGCTTATTTGTAAGAAAGCTTTTTTAATATCAGATATAATTCCAATCCCTTTTTCTCTAAATCTTACTAAAATTGATGGTATTAACTCTAAGGTGTTAGGTCCTTTTTCTAAACAATCATTGAGTGAAGGAAATCCTTTTCTTTTATTTTATGCGTCGAAAACTGGTCTGACTTTAGTTGTTGAATTTTCCTTGAAAACTCCTCTATGTGGCAAGTAGCAACCAGATTTAGATAGTTCTTCAGGAGGTACTTTTTCTATTATTTGCTCTTCTAACCACTCCTGGAAAACCATATCATAAGCATCGTATTTTCCTTCCAATTTTAACTTTGATGTAGCTCTTTCTAATCTTCTTTCGGCTATATCTCTATATTCAGGAACATTCTTGCCTTGTATCCACGGCAATTTCACTTCATATCTTCCTTCGTCATCTTTTCTCAAATTTTTCCTAAAATGATTATTCACTGCATTATCCATTTCACTTCTAGATTGCTGTTCAAATGGATCTCTAATACCAATTATCTCCATTTCCCAAAGGTTTCTAATATCTTGAGTATGAATTAAAAGGGAGGTAACTACAGCAGCAATAGAATTTTCATCTTCATTGGTTTGCAGTTTTCCCATTAAAACCCATCCGAGAAAAGTCTCAATAGCAAAAATGCCTGATCTTAGTTTATGCATTTTTCCAGTATAGATATTTCCAGCAAAGTCAGAACCTATCAAAAGATCAATCTTAGAATTCACACAATTAACATCTGTGATATGAATTCCCTTTTCAGCTAATTCTGATAACCAAGGCCCTTTCGGTACACTAGGTATAGATCCACAAATTGTAGGCTGATCTAAAACAGTAATTTTACAGCTATAACCAGTATATAGATTCTCAACATTGATGTTATAACATTTATGATTCATATCAGATGACCTGCCTCCAAATACGACATGGGTTAATTTTTTACTAGCTTCAGATTTCATTCCTAAAGCTTCTGCTGTTGATTTTAAAATATAGGAATGCTCAGATCCAGTATCGATCAGAGCTCGTAAATGAAGTTTCTTTCCTTTGTGTTGAACGGAAACCACTAAAGTTTGAAGCAAAACTCTTCCTGTTGTACAAATTGATGCAAGGGTGTTACTTTCATCATTTTCTTGTTTACACTCGACAGTAACTTTTGATTTCTGTTTAAATTCTGGACAACAAATAATATGATGCTTCCTTCCACAAAAAACACACTGAATTTTACTTTTGCAATTTTTAGCTCTATGGTTCGATTTTAAACATGAAAAACAACAATTTTTTTCTTTCAAAATTTTCATCTTTTCTTCATAGCTTAAATTCTGTGCTTTAAAACAATCTTTACTTTGATGTGATTTTCCACAGAATATACAGCTTATCAATTTATTAATATTTGTTTCTTGTGTTCCCGAAAATAAGTTGCTCGCAGTTGGAATGATATTATCTTCCCGATCCTTTTGAATTTTTCTATAGGTATCACTTTGTTTAATACCTGTCTTTGCAAGAGTGATTCTTTCTTCACCCTCTACCTCAGCCAGAAGAAAGTTTAATAGCTGAGTTAATCTTGCACTATAAGATTTATTTTCTTCACTTACAGAAGAATTTCTTAACCAAACTCTCAAAATATCCTCTGGAATACACGATTCCACAAGGGGGAAAAGCATAGCAGCATATTTGTCAGACGTCATGCCGATAGACTCCAAAGATCTCAGATGCGACTCCAATTTATCGTATAACTGAGTGATATTTAATTTTGATTTGGTCGCATTTTTCACCACTAAAGTTAAAAGCTCACGCACATAATATTCAACTAATAGTTCCTCACGTCCAAATCTTGTTTTGAGGCTTTCAATTGCTTTTATATAATTTTCTGCCGTTGGTGGATAGCTATCAATAATTTCTTTTGCTCTTGTTCCTGGCAACATGCATTGTATAAGGTACTGAAACTTATCCTCTAATTCCATTTGTTTATCCTCATGTATTCGTTTAAACTGACTCCAGAAACATAACCAGTCTTTAACTTCTCCACCAAATTTCATTAACTCAATTTTTGGAAGTTTCAGTTTTGATTTCTCACTACACAAAATATTTACATTTGGTTGTAATTTACTTTCAATGAAGGAATTGGCGCAAACTAAAGCTTCATCAAATTTCATTTTATATTCCTCCACAGCTTCAAATTCATCTGAATAACTTTTTCCGTTATCATCTACACTTAACGAAAGTTCTAATATTTCATTATCAATAGTTATTAAATCAGCGCTTATCCTTTCTAAAGACGCTAATTTAATCTTTATATCATTTATTTTCGTATTTTCATCATCAATCATAGACATTAAACTTTTATATGCTTTAGTAAATGATGCTCTTAGCGGAGCTCGTTTCTTAACAAGATGATCCATTATGAAACCGAAACTTAGAATTCAATCAAATATTATTGAGATTAAGTACTGACCTTTTTCTCTTAATCACGTTCGGAGGTCACCAAATGTTAGTTATGACATTAAATGATTCTCATTTTGTCTATACATTTCCTTAAATCATCCAAACTGACTCCAAAGTTAAAAACGGCACAACATCTTTATTCGAAAAAATTATAAAATCAAACAATCAAAACTGTTGCCATACAAATAAAACTAAATACAGAAGTTAAAACTAATTAAGTGGCTTAACAGTAGCGGTAGCTGCACTTGACAGGCCGCATCTAATTTATATCTGGGAGAACTGTGAGTAGTAGACGAGTGATATCTTCTATCATTTAATACCAAGGGGAAATGGTCAACTGTTGTGTAAATCTTTTTCTATTTGCAATGTAAAAAAGGGGTAGAGAGATGGAGAAGATATTGCTAGATCCAATGCATGAAAACTATTTGTAGGAGCATGAAAGTAAGTCTGCTCATCGTCGTTAAATAGACAAAGGTTATGATCGCCCAGATTCTGTTTTATCTGACGCCCACTTCTGATAATGTTATCGTTTCCCCAAAGATGATTGTGGCCGTTGGTCACCTAGAATAATGAATGGTGCAGGAAGTTGAGAAACAAGATTATTTAGAATAGACTGATCAATATGTATGTTTGGTGGCAGGTAAAGACAGCAAACAGTAATCAGTGAGTGCATGAGAGTTCGGGCTGCGGCAGCTTGCAATGGAGTGTTCAAGACTAATGGACAAGAAGGTACAGAATTAGAAATAAGGAGAGCAACTCCTCCTGAAGCTCTTTCGCCTACATTGGCCTTATGGATTGCATGATAACCATAAAATAAAATTGTATCATTAGATTTTTAAAATGTTTCTTTCAAGGCAGTGCAAGCCGGTCGATAAGAATTAATTACATCTTTGAGATCAGAATTTTTCTGATTCACTCCTCCACAATTCCAAGAAACGAGTGTATCCATTATTCGGTGCCAGGGAAGGAAAAAAAGTGTGAAGAAACAAAAATTAACTGGTCTTTGGTTAGAATGGTGGAGTAGCACTCTCAGACATTGAATCATCCTCAGATAAGTTCTCCTTGTGTGAATCCTCACATTTTACACTTTCATTATTGGTTTTTTAAATAAAATCTTGCAAAGTTAATGTTTGTTTGTTTTTTCAATTGTTTGGACGCCTCTTAGCCTTTCTTGCCAGCATCTAACCAAGCTTTCTTGCTCTCAATTTTTTTCTCTTTCGCTTTTTTTTCTTATTTAAGTTTTTAGAAGATATACTTTGAGAACTTTTAAATTTTGGTAGAGATGAAGGGTCCAAATTTGGATTAGGTAGAGAAATTTGTTCAGAGTTTGCACTGGAAGAAGCTGGCATCTGAGACGACATTATAGAAACGCCAGTAGTTTGGGATATGACGCTCTTATTAAGTATTTAATTTACCTTATTTGAATTGATTGTTTTACTATTCCAACAATTTTGACATACTAGGATAGTAATAACGTTATCGCCTGTCCAAGTAGCAGGTATTTTAGCCAGAGATATTTCTGTGTGTATCTGTATTTTTGGTAGGTGTTTTTAGAACAGATGCGAAAGATTTTCTGCTTGTTGGGGTTCTACTTGTAACTATTTTTCGGGCTTCGGCGAAAGATATATTTTGTGTAACTCTTACATTCTTAATTTCCTTCTCATGAATCCACCGTGGGCAGCATTTAGAGTAAGATTGATGGTCTTCACTGCAATTAATGCACCTTGGAGAGAATGTGGAACATGTTTTGCTGTCACGGCCAATTTCAGAACATTGAGTGCATGACTGCTTTCCTCGGCAATTATGAACGGTGTGACTAAATTTTTGACAATTGTAAGAACGTAACAGGTTTGGAATAAAGGGACGTACTGGACAATTGTAATATGCAATTTTGACAGTTTTGGGCAACACAGGTTGATTAAATGTTAATTTAATATGCATTGTCGGGAGAGTTATTTTTAATTAAATTCTTTCCACTGCATTGACATTTTGAGGTTTTAAAGCTTCTAAAATAGAAGATTCCGTATCATTTTGCAAGTCTCTTTGAGAGAATTCCAAGAGAGGTGTTGAGCGAGTTATATAGACAGACTGATACTTCATGATTTCAGATATTTTTTAATTGCATAATTTTATTAGCCTGCTCAGCAGATGAAACATCAACAAGAAGGTCACCGGAAAAGCGTTTCTTAATATTTTTTTGGTTTACCAATAATGCTAACAATTGTTTTATGAATCAAGATTGGAGACATAGTTTTCATAATATCAAAAAGAGATTTACAATAAAAAACCAAAAGAGATAACAACAAAAGAAATAAAGACACTAGTAGAATGATGCAAGGCATCGCAACTCATTTTAAATTAATCCTCCTCCTCCTCCTCGGATGAAGTGAGATGAATTCGGAATTGTTGGGTACTCCAGCAAAGACAGGTTTTACGTCCTTGTGGATGACACCCTGATTTGTAAATCAGAAATGTGTATTTTTAAATTTGGCTCTTAAATCTTTTGCAAACGAAAGCTGCAGTTTAAGGGAAAAATTTTTATGCGTTTCACTTTCATTAGGTTCAGCAGTACTGGTTGTAGAGATTTTTGTTTCAGAATCAGAAATTTTATGGATTGGTTTTTATTTAAATTTGCTTTTTTTTTACTGTCAATGTATGAAAAGTTTTTTTTTTTAAAAATGGTTTCTATACAATAGTTGAGCAACTTATTCCAGGTTAAGGGGTTTGAGTCACCACCTTTCTACTGGCATCGGGGTAGGATATGTTTTATTTTACTATCTGTTTTCCTAATTACCAGCATAGGCCAGCGTTTAATCATTTACAATTTCGGGAGAATGGTATATTATTGTCTCGCCAATTTACTCACTTTTTCTGATGCAGAACACTGCATTCTAAAATGGCCCGTTTTTGAATAATGGGCCCAAGTGAGGGTGTTACATTAATTGGCTTTCGAGTGACCGAAACGCTGGCACTAAGAGCATTTTAACAGATTTGAAATATTATGTTTAATAAGAAAGTTGATTTAACCAGCCCAAATATATTCTGTTATATTTGGGCTATAGAAAGTAAGGATATAATATTTGGTGGGAAGGATTTGCTCATTCCTCCAATTTGAAATCTGTTGTGCATTTGTTCCTCCATAGAATTGTAATTCTTTTGTTGTTTCTTCAGGAGGAACTCTAAATAATTAATGTCAAGTTATAAAGCCTTTCGAGTACCTTAAGGAAAAGTGTGGACTGACAATAACAGGAATATTAGCCAAAGCTTTAATTTTATTATTTGTTGAGCTATCATTTTAGAATTTACTTCAAGAATCAATTCAACCTAATACATTTTACGGATGGATGTAACGTCACCTATTGTTGCTGTAAAAACCTTTTGCCTCAGGAAAAGAAATGCAGAATTAAAAGTCATTTAATTTAGAAACACATTTGATCACAAAGGAATTATGAGGTGACTTATTTGGAATAAACTTTTCGACTGTGTAATGTCCAATAAAGCGAGAACAGGTTTTTCTCGTATGATGTGAAAATACTCAAATCCGGTGGCACTGCCCACCACGGAGATACACAAGGAAAGCAGCCATCGTCTCCGGCCCTCCTCAGAGCCGGAGCTTACCTTAGTGTTAGTCGAAGCCTGTACTATCACAGTTACCAGCGGAGACAATGACGCCAAGCGAACGAAGCTTCCTGTCGATTGATACGCCGGGGACCACTTTTCACTACTCGTCTAATGGATCGACACGCACAGTCAACAAGTAGGTTTTTATAGCAGTCCATGAGAAGCCGGAAGCAAACAGAGCAGCAACAACTCTCACGGAGATCACTCTAGCTTTCCTTCGAGGCACAGAAGAATCAATCAGACAGTAAAAGGCTTAGGGGAGAGTAAACATGCTTGAATACCTCGAGGTTGGGGCACCTGCACTCAATTAAAGAAGCAGAGATCCTGTGATATATTCAGTGCCAAAGCTAATGAAAGAAAATCAAATCGTAACAAAACGTTAAAGCTTTTAGCTCCAAATGGTAATGCGACAAATGCCAGAACCTCTAATGGATGGAATTTTTTGCTAAAAAACAATTCAGTTCTCCGGTGCGAGTTGTGATTTATTTTATTTAGAATATTTGCTGTAAAGAATCATCCCTGTATTCGGATCAATGTTTAATAAGATGCTTAAATCCTTACTAACCCTTAATTCAGCTAAATAAGATATCTAAATTAGATCTGGGGGGTGAAGCACAGACGATTCAGATGGTGAACAGGTGAAACAGAGGATCAACAAAAAGGCGTGTTCTATTCGCATCATTTTACACTGAAAGAAAACTTTTACTATTGCCCAGATATGGTTTACAAGGCATTTAACGTTTTAACCATCTCTTTTGATCAATGTGATTCTCCTATATTGTTCAACTTCTTGACTTATTTTTAAATCGGACAATGGGAAAGTGTAAGAAAATAAGAAATTTTCCAATTATTAACTATTTTATTGTACTTAATATATTTCCAGAGTCTCATTTTAATGAGCTGAGGGCAAATGGGGAAGATGCGAGAAATAAATGTCATTCGATGTTATGGTTAATGCCACCAAGAGCAAGTAACAGAAACATCTTCTATAAACTTGTAATCTTACGCATTCCGTGCTACGACATGGATGTAAATGGATCAGTAAAGATATCGGACCAAATAACATTCTGAAAAACACGATGACCAATTTTTGCATTAAAATTATGATCTTTACTGATAAATATTATTTTTACCTTAGCAGATATTTTAACCGTTAGATTCGCTATCGCTACTTATCTTTACAGGATTGAAATAAAGAACTTTTGAAAAAATGTGTTCCAGGCTCTAATGTAGACAACAACAGAGCATACGATACCTTCTCTATCTGAATAAGACAGCAAGCAGAATTTTTTTAACTTTAAAAAAACATCTTACGGCTTAGCTGCAGAGTAAGCAGGAGCCTAAAAGCTTGAGTGATAAAAAAATATGGATTTTTTTTTTCAAATAATTCAAAAGAAATTGATAAAATCAGAAAATCGATGTCTTCGGAATCTGATAAAAAACCGTGATTTTTTTAACTTTAAAATGTTTTGATGGTTTATTTGAAGGAGGAGCTGTAAACAAGCAATTTTGCTAGACCTTTAAACTTAAGGGTTTTGAGAACAACAACAAAAGAACACAAAAAATGAAAGCACCGTTCTTAATAGCTTCGCTACGAAACACTGGTGCTTTTCTTAAGAAGAAATTTAAAGGAATAAATCCACTTAACACCACACCTCCTGTTTCCTTGGCTCCAATTCTGGTTTTCTGGTCTGGCACAGATGTAAATAGACATTGTTAAAAACAAACAAAAATGCCCCGTTACACAACAATAAAATTGGAAACAAATGACAAAAAAGACATAAAACATAATAAATGATGAAACTAGGATGAAGAAACATTTTCTTGATTTTAATAATTCTAAATTAGGGCAGGAAACCATTTCAATAAAAAATTTCCAATGATGCAAACGTTTGCCGGCGCCATTTATATTTTGAATTGAGGATATCAAATTCACAACTATCTACAATGTCCTTCATAATATTATCGATAATAATATTTCTGATTATCCCAGTTATCAGACATCGTACTATTGAATTATCAAACTAATAAAATATTTACAGGAAATCCACAAAAAGAACAATAAATCTGTAAGATTTCTATTAGAGTGGCAATATTAAGATGAAAAAGTATGAAATAAAGTCAAATGATTCAGACAGCTAGAGCAGTCGTTTTTGGTTTTTGTCCTCTTTGTAAATACACTATTTTAATTAGTCTGTCATAATACTGTAAGAATTGCAAATGGATAAATGTTTTATGTTAATAATTCACTTTAAAAAATAACGATGAAAGTTTTATTAGTTGTGTATTATTTTATTATTATTATTATAAAACATTATGGCTAGCAATGGCAAACTGACTTTTACGTTTATGCCCTACATCATTTGATTGAACCCTGAAGTCGAAAGTGTTGAATTTTCTATAAAATTTTATACCTCTTGATGTTTGCTAGAAAAAGCTAACAAGTAATTATTTAAATAACGCAAACAAATTTAAGAATAAATTTAGTATTTTTTTTTTTGCCTCAAATACTTAAAAATCACATATCCGACAAGCTTTTCAAACGCTAGACAAATAAATTAAGGAAGAAACCGCGTCTTAAACAGACTGAAGAATTAATTGGGGCGAAGGATTATATAGATGATTCTGACCAACATTCTACATCAGAACCAAATCATCCCTTAAGTACATAAAATAGGAAAGAACTAAAACTGATGGTTGAAATGGAGACTAGAGTTCTAAAAAATTGAAATTTCTTTCTCACATACAAGTAACAGAAAGAATTGTAAAACAGCTGTTGACAGAATAGAAACTTCTAAGCATGCTCAAAATTTCAAACATTATTTTCTATATGAGCAGAAAAAAGAATATTATAAATTAGTTTCAAATATTAATTCTAATATTTACTGCAAAACATAGTAATTCTATAAAGTAAAAAATAAGTCGTGTATAAATTTTAATTTTGAAACAGCTTTTAATTGTACGATTATAAAAACTTGGTTCACAAAAAAAATTACAACAAATATGAAATTGTAAAACAAATAAAAAATAACCGTTAAGCTTCTCTGGATGAATAGTGTATTTTTTTCAGACTGACAAAACTTCTCTTAATAAGTACGTGATAACAGAAAATTCATCGAAATAAAAATTTTGGTCCCTTCCCCCCAAAAAAAACTATTATAGTGTGTGTGTGTGTGTGTGTGTGTGTGTGTGTGTGTGTGTGTGTGTG
>JAOUZG010034953.1:13164-24563 GCA_026289955.1 Argiope argentata
TCTAAAAAACTTTCTATAAAATATATAAAAATATCTAAAATTTTCTATAAAATTTTCTCGCATATTCTCCAATCAATGTGTTATAACAGAGAGCGCATTACATGGCATTAATGTGCAAAAGTTGCGAAATATTAACTTTGAGGTGAATTCATCATTTTTCTGAATCTATCGCTTAATAGCAATTTGTCTTTGTCTTACGATTAATAATAGCCAAACATTCAATTTACGTTTAGAAGAATTTTTTGAAAACAATTGAAGCAAAAATATAAAAAAATGAAATCTATGATATAAAATTTGAAATTATCATGTGAAAAGATTATTACGTTTTGAAACATTATTTGCCTTAATTAATTTAAACCATTAACCAATTTAAACCGGTTTGAAAAAATCACTAGACTTCTCTCTCTCTCTCTCTAATGATATATTTTTTAAACTTTCATTAAAAATTTTTCTAGCTGGTAAACAAAGTTGTGGAACTCAAATGATTTTGAGAAAAAAAAAGTAGTTTTGACGAAAAGTTAATTATTATTGCAAGCTATTGTGTATATGGTAAAATCCAATGAACGTATTGCAGATTGATTTCAAAATCAAATTCTAATTTTTAAAATATTTTGAGAAACACAATAAGTAAGAATGCGCTTATAATATCATTAAAGAATAAATATGCGTCGAGTTTTACTAAGTCGATTTTCATCCCAAAAAACCCACAGGATAATCTTCTGAACGCGAGATTAGTTATTTAAATGTAAAAAATCATAAACAACCTGGGAGATGACGTCATTTTGTAGAAACGAGAAACAAAAAGTAATTGATAATAAATTTAATTAAATATTTCACACAATACTGGCAAAACAAACCTCAAATTTCATGGGTCAGGTGATTCGTTTTCCAACAATAGCAAAAGGAATATTTTTTGAGAACGTTTTTTGGAGACATCACACAACCCCATAACCAAAACAGCATCATGTTCTCACATGATAATAATTGATACATAATTGCATTTACAGTCATAAAATTTCATAAGTAAGTTGATATATTTAACTCATAGGGTATTTGAACCATCGCGTTTACAATTTTCTGAAGGTACAAGGGGACAGATAGAAGACTCTTTGTTGGTTTTGGTTCAATATATGACAGACATATATACCAAATCACATTTATATAGCTCTCTTCACTGTGTAGTTAACATGTTAACTTCGAGCACCCAGACAGATGGACTTTTTTTTAAAAAGATTTTTCTCAAATTTTGGCAGAAATATACCAGTTCGGTGTTCATACTATTATCAAGTTTCAAACATCCAGTTGAAATTGTTTTTGAGTTATCTTTGTCACTGACAAACAGATAAACATTTTCCAAAAATGTATTTTTAGAATTCAGGAATGCTTGAAAATTGAATATTATTCAAAATCACTAAATTGAATTTTTTTTGTTGATTAGCATATTTTCTCTATTCTATGTATATGAAATAATACTTTGAATAACAATTATTGAGATTTAAAAATATAAAATTTTCTGATTATTCTTTCGTTATTAATAACTGACTTGTCATTCCAAGCCATTCTCTTTTCCGATAAAAGTATTAGAATTTTGTTACTAAAGCCCTAATTCTAGTTAAAGTTTCTATTTAACAATAAAATACTTATTAATGACTCGACTAAAATACTTATTAATGAAAAAAAAATGAAATCTATGATCGGAAATTTGAAATTATCATGTAAATAGATTATTACGATTTAAGTCATTATTTGCCATAATTAATTTAAATCATTGACACTATTTAGTTAATTACACAGGAGTCCTTACTTCGTATTCAGTATGCCACCCGGAAATAGCGATTATATCTCCTAAACCTTAAAACAATTCATTATTTGAAAGAAAACGTTTATCATCTTGAAAGATGCAGTGAATGTGTTTTAATTTCTCAAATTCGGAAAATAATTTCTACTATGTTAAATTTATGTCATTTGTAATTTATTTCAAATACATGTTTGCCCATCCTCAAATTCTATGAATCAGTTGTATAGCAAAGCTCTTGAAATGCTTTCATTTAATACGAATACAAATAAAGATGAGATTTAGAATTACGAATTCAGTTACGAATAAAGACGAAACTTAAGACCAGAATATTTATGCTAGCTATTAGTATCATCCGAATACGTCGAAATGTTCGTGATTAGTTCAACAAAAGCAATCCTTTGTCTTGAAGAGGATTTATTTGATATAATAACTTTACTCTGTTTTGAAATATGGATACATTATTGCGAAGCGTCTTCAAGATCTGAAAGATTCCTTAAGTCACTACTCAGGTGTTGTTTATTACATTACATTTTAAACAATGATCTAGGGATTTTAGTTTTATATCATTTGGAATAAACTATTTAAGTAGTGAAAACTATGTTCTGGAAATTTATTGATAAACTGTGTCTTCACGTGGTTAGAAAATTCTTTTTATATACCTATTTCCATTTATTTTCAAGCAGAAAAATCAGAAAGAATCAAATATAACTAATTACAGTTCCAATATAAAAGATTGAATTGAAATCTGCTATCATTATTTCAATGTGTCATGTCAGAACAAAATTTCTTGAACGGCCAAGTTGTGCAAGTTGAATTATATTTTTATTCATTTTAATTGCTTCATTTAATGAGTCACTTTAGTATTCCAAACGATCCAAGAAATCTTTGTCTAGCATTTATTGTGTAAAAATATTTCCTATATAAATATTTATATCCCCTATATAAAATATATTTATATTATAAATAGGAAATATATTTATTGCGTTAAAATATATTATATTTCCTATTTGTTTCATTTCATATAATCATTTGTTCCAAATGACATTTTTCTAGGTTTTATTGGTTGTAGTCATTTACTTATTTTTTTAATGTAGCTTTTGTAGATGCAATGGCAACGCGTCATTAAAAATGGATTTTTTGAAATGCTCGTGCAGATAATAAAATTTTTATTTTTCACCTATGAATTTTTGTAGACAATAAAAACTTCATCCTAAAATTAACATCATGTTCTGACATGATAATAACCAGTAGAAAACCAAATACTATATATTCATCATTAATATATATTATTAACTATAATTCATTAATATGATTTAAATATGATTTAAGATTCAATATTGTGATTTATCCAAAAATCATTAAAAGTCATTGAAGTTTTACTTTATATATTTTTAAAAAAGCATATAAATTGTTTTAAATAATATTATTATTCCTTTTTATATTATTCGGTTTATTTATGAGAATATACAGACACAATTACAATTTCTCTTAACACATCTCCTCGCCATATAAACACATAGTTGATATTTTTAGTGGATTTAATCATGAATGATCGATCATAAATTATTGAAGATAATAATGTATAAATACTTCAAAAGGTCCAAGATTAAAAAAAAAATATATATTTTCTTGATTGTATAAATAGAATAAAGAGCGTTTCATAAATCCATTACCTAAAACCACATATTCCATAATTAATTGGTATTCCATAATTGACGGAGAAGTGAAGTCTACGAAGAAAATTAATTCTGTAGCTCGGTTTTAAGGAAGTATTCTCTTAAATTTAGGCAATAATTTATATTAAATAATTAAATTAACACATCAACTCCTTGTTTAGTTTAGTTTTTTGTTATATATATACATATATATATATATATATATATATAATATGTGTGTGTTTACTTATCAGATTTTTTTTTTTCATTTAAAACAATTTGCCCTTAATGTTACTTTTTTTACTGGAATCCATACTAGGTAAAATCAAATATAGTATTTGAAATTATAAAAAATAAATGCATTTCCAGAATTATATGTGTTTTTGGATATTATAGTTACTATTAACAACTGTTTTAACTTTTACTCTTCTAATTGTTACATAAATTCTATTAGAAGTAGAAACAAATTCTTAAAAATAAAATTACTTTGCTATACATTTTATTAAATGTTGTTGTTTCTTATGGCACTTGCCATGGATACGCTCCCTGAGGTAGTCAGTGATTTAAGCCTAATCAGCGCCTCTTGTTTTTAGTAGCGCCAACTAAGGCCAAGAGTTCGTCGTAGCTACTCAAGCATTATATTCACTTGCACAGCTCTTTTTTATAAGGGCGGTATATACACCCACCTCACAGATAGAACACAGATGAACGACCATACCCGAATGGGGACTTGAACCCGGGGGGGGGGGGGCTCGATCAAGGGAAAGATGCGCTACCTCTACGCCAAGAGGGGATATTTTGCTGACCAATGGGATATTAAAATTTCAATGAGTTATCTAAGTTCAAACATAATGAAGAATTCCTGTACAAGCCTCCATCGGATCTGTCATTTCATAGTTTTTATAGTTTAAATAACATATAAATAATACGGGATAAAGCATAAAATAGGAAATGTACAAAAATTAAATCTAAAATACGAGAATAGGGGCAGATTTTTGTTTTAGTGCTTCCTTCCCAAGGTGGTATATGGCCACATTACCTTCGAGCATAATAGAAGAGTTAGATTTATAGACATTGGATAACAGATAAAGAAGTAATAACTTATCTCATTCTACCCATACCTGTTAGAGAACAGATTTTTCGCACCCACATTTTACTGTTGAGTAATTTTTCAGGACAAGTAAAGATTGTGCATATTTAGATGAAAAATAAACAATTAACTTTTACAAAGAAATATTATTTAGCGTTAAATATAAAAAGCATTTCTGTGAAGCTTATATCAAAAATCTGTATATCTGTATTCCTTTCTTGTGTAAATTTAATTATTAGACTTATATTGTTTTGTAATTTTTTTCTTTTTATGTGCAGATTTAATTATTCATTTTACATTATTAATGTATTTTTTTCTAATGTATTTATTTAATTATTCGGTTTACATTGTCATAATATTTTTTTCTTTTTCTGTGTAGATTTAATTATTCGACTTACGTGGCTATTGTAGTTTATTTTTTCTTGTATGTAGATTTCTTTTTTTTTCTTTTTCTGTGTAGATTTAATTACTCGACTTGCGTGGCTATTATAGTTTATTTCTTCTTGTGTATAGATTTTTTTTCTTTTTCTGCGTAGATTTAATTACCCGACTTACGTGGTTATTTTAGTTTATTTCTTCTTGTGTATATATTTAATTTTTTTCTTCTGTGTAGATTAAATTTCTTTACTTACGTGGTTATTGTAGTTTATTTCATATTGTGTATGAATTAAATTTGTTTCTTTTTTTTGTCGAGATTTAATTACTCGACTTATTTGGGTTTATAATTTCCTCTTCTTGTGTGTCCATTTAATTATTAGACTTACGTGGATATTGCAGTTCTTTTCTTCTGTGTAGATTTAACTACCCGACTTTTACAAGTTTCGTAGTTTTTTTCTTGTGTGAACATTTAATTACCCGACTTACGTGGTTATTATAGTTTTTTTTCTTCTTGTGTGTAGATTTAATTACTCGACTTATACAGGTTTCATAGTTTTTTCTTATGTAAAGATTTAATTACTCGAATTACACGGTTATTGTAGTTCTTTTCTTCTGCGTTGATTTAATTACTCGACTTAAACGGGTTTCGTAAATTTTTCTTGTGTGAACATTTAATTACCCGACTTATGTGGTTATTGTATTTTTTTTCTTCTTGTGTGAACATTTTATTACTCGACTTACGAGGTTATTGTAATTTTTTTCTTCTTGTATGTAGATTTAATTACTCGACTTATACGGGTTTCGTAATTTTTTCGTGTGAACCTTTAATTAACCGATTCACGTGGTTATTGTAGTTTTTTCTTCTTGCGTGTATATTTAATTTCTCTACTTACATTATCATTGTATTCGTTTTTAAATAAAGAAGTAATCATTGATTTATTTTAGCTATAATATTGATAATAGGACTTCACAACAATATAATTAGATCAAATCCCTTCTAAAGTACCTCTGTTTATTATTTTCTATTTATCTCATCAAGCATAAACCTTATTTTTTCTCTGGCAAGTTATTAACTTGATTTCGAAATGAAATTGGTACCATGAATTTGTTATGTTTCTTGATTATGAGCAGAGCTCGATTCTCCAAACTCAAAATAAGGCAAAATCAAACATATTTTGATAAAATATTTCACAGATTTGTAAAAACCAAAATCTGTTTGAGATAGGTTAATTACTTAAATGCAAACATTGAATTAACGCATTCCTTCGCTAACTTCAACTACCCAAGATACCAGTTTTATATCTTTAAATAAATTTCATTATGCTTGTAATTGAGAAAGATTAAATTAATAAAAACAAAATTAAAAAC
The DNA here is from genome assembly GCA_026289955.1 of Argiope argentata. Lineage (NCBI taxonomy): Eukaryota > Metazoa > Arthropoda > Arachnida > Araneae > Araneidae > Argiope > Argiope argentata. The sequence goes on from JAOUZG010034953.1 coordinate 19,454, forward strand.
TTTTTAATTTTCCAAAACTGATATAAAACAGGATTGGTTGGAATTTAGAATAGAGAAATGTGAATAATATTGCAAAATAAATGTGCATCTCTTAAATATGCATACCGGTCACGGGATAATGCAGTGTTTGAATACGTTTTAATTTAGGAAAACACAAACCACTGACATTTCGTTTACAGATTTGGACGTTATTGCAAATTTCGAGGTAATTATTCATCAGAGGCTGTGTAGCGATAGAAGGATGCTGCACGAACCTGCGACGCTATGGCCAGTTGCAGAGTAACATAACCACTACACGAAAAGTCGACTTCGGTATCGTAGATGATATCTGGCTTATAAGGTTAGCGTTACAGTAATCCTCTACTAGTGAGTCGGCGAAGAAGTAAATGATTTTTGTATAGCGCCAAGCGTTATGGCGAGTTGCTGCTTGCTCGTCAAGTGAGTCTGTCGTTTTTGTTTGTTTGTTTGCATCAAGTGATTCTGACGATTTTTGCTGCGGGTAGATGGCGCCACGACTGTTACGCAAAGTTGTGTTGTCTAGGTCACCAATGTAGCTAATGAAGGTCGCTGTACAAACCTGTGAAGCTAAGGACACTAGCCGAGTAATATGGCCATAATACAAAAGTCAACTTCGGTATCGTAGATGTAAGCTTATAAGTGCAGCTATAACGCTAGCTTATAAGGCTAGCGTTATAGCTGCACTAATCGGATCTCAGAAATTCAATATTTCTGACAAGATAACCCAAGAAGATCAGTGAAGGGCAAAATAAGGAGGCAAATATCATTACTTTAAATTTAATCGATGGTTTTTGTCATTCTTCTTTTTCGGCTTAGTGATCATTATTTTTCATACACCAAACTATTATCATCATTGAATCAGCATTTATCAGCACTTCTATTTTCTTAAATCAGTACTCGCATTTCGTTTTGAAGGCTCTGACAACTATGTTTAGCTGTCTCTCTATCCAAAGGATATATTCCGATAGAAAAAAAACTTCAATAATTAAAGTCACTATTTACATGAACATTTCAAAATGTTACAAGAATTTCATTCCAATGTATCCGAATATTTCCCAATAGTTTTCAAGCATTTATGTCTGTAGAGATTCGTTTTATGGTGTCTGGGTGGCCAGATGTACGCAAGATTATGTTCGGATGTATTCCTTTTCATTGTAACTCTCTGTGTGAGATAGTTTGGAATAAGAATGTTCAATATAAAAAACTCAGGGAATCTATCTTATTCCTAAGTGGTTCCGTAAAGTTTGAAGATTAATCGTGGAGAATTAAATAATTAAATTTTCAAACGTTAAATTGAAAACTTTTTTAAATTGAAAACGTTCTAACTTTGTTCTCTTCAGATTCGAAAGTCATTGCGAACTTTGAGTCATTTCTGTATCACAGGACAATTGTAACCGGATCTCAGAATTTTTTCCTTTCAAATATTTCAAAAGCTTTGTAAAAAGATCAACGAAGACCATAATCAGACGGAAAATGCTATATTGATTAATTTTCGAGTCGATGATATCTAAGTATTTCCTCTCTTCGGGTTTATGATCACTATTCGTAATATAGCAAATTCTTATCATCATTTAATTTCCTTTCAACAACAATGTTGCGATTTTCTTCAATCCTCTTTTACATTTCGTTACTAACTCTCTGACCACTATGCAATTTTGGCTCTTTATTCTGAGGAAATCTGCAGATAAATTAGTTATAAAGGTCGCTATTTTCATGTAAATTTCAAAAATTTAAGAAATCTTTCTTCCTATATTCCCGAATATCTCCCAATAGTTATTGTGTATTTGTGCCAATATTGATTAATTCTATGATGGCATGTTAATCGGATGCACACAAGACGTTTACGTGTATTTATTTTAATTACTTAGAAATCAGTTTTTTCGAGTAAAATGATTTGCAATATGACTATTCTAAATGAACATGCAACAAGCCAATAAATCGGGTAATCAAGTATATTTCAGTAAGTTGGGCTCAAGCGAAAAATCAATTCTGAAATTTGGCGGAATTCTACATTATTTGGCACTTTTTTGTTTTAAAACTGCTATAAAAAATTTGGCGAGATTCTACATTATTTGGCGATTTTTTTGATTTAAAATTACTGTAAGAAATTTGGTTGAATTGTACATTATTTGGCGATTTTTTGCTTTAAAACTGCTGTAAAAAATTTGGGGAAATTATACATTATTTGGTGATTTTTCGCTTTAAAATTGCTGTAAGAAATTTGGCTGGATTATACATTATTTGGCAATTCTTTGCTTGCGCCCGGTTAACGGAAAATTACCGGGAATCAATCATACCTTAGAGTCATTGCGCAAAGGATTCTGATTAATCCCAAGAGAATGAAATGTTTGTAGAAATTTTATGCATATTACTGGCATTATGTATAAAGCGTGTTTAAAACTTCATCAATTGCAGGAATATTAGCAAGTAAATGATATTTCTTAATTTGATCGAACTCATATTTTTACTATATTTGACATTTCAAACAGTTTTCATTAAGGAATTTCATTATTTAATAGTACAATGCAATTTCACCTTTAATTTTGTGTGATTTATAGAAATATAATAAACTTAATCTGAAATTAAAGTGTGATAATAATCAATTAAAAAAACTTTATGAAACGAGACTGTTATTCTTTTCTATGAATCAAAGGAATTTTTTGTTCCCGAAAATGAATCTGTGAAATTTTATCTATGAATAATGGCGAGAAATTCAATCAGATGCCCATTGAGAATTCTGAAATTTAGCTTAATGATTAAAATTCATAAATGTGTTATTTTTTACATATTTTAATAGGAAGAAAGCTTTTAAAATAAAAAGAATTTATTGAAAGAATTGTTTTATCAATATAACAATTTGTTAAGATCGACCAGTAAACATTGAAGGAGAAATATTAGACTATTTTTTACCCTCATTCTTTTACAACATGGAAAAACCATTCGTTTGTGGAGTCTGCAAAAAGACATTTTCCAAAGAATACAGTTTAAAAAGACATTATCTAGTTCATACAAAAGAAAAGCCATATATCTGTGAAATATGTTTTTTATCATTTTCTCTAAAACATAATTTGACTAGTCATTATCTTGTTCATACGAAGGATAAGCCCTACGTCTGTGAAATATGTAGGATTTCATTTTCTCGAAAATGGCTTCTGAATAGGCATTATCTTGTTCATACGAAAGAGAAACCATATATCTGTGAAAAATGTCATGAATCATTTTCCCGAAAAGATCATTTTAATGAGCATTATCTTGCTCATAAAGAAGAAAAGTCAAATTGCTGCAAAGTGTGCGGCAAGACATTTTCCAGGAAATCTTATTTAAATATTCATTATAGAACTCATACCAAAGAAAAGCCATATGTTTGTGAAGTATGCAGCAAATCATTTACCGTAAAAAGTAATTTAATTATCCATTATCGTGCTCATACGAAAGATAAACCCTATGGCTGCGATATATGTTGCAAGACCTTTTCTCAGAAATCTCAGTTAAATAAACATCACTTTGTTCATGGAAAAGAAAAATAACTTGAGTGAGATTTTCATTCAGAATATTTTATAGAAATATCATATTTTTCATTACAATATTCATTGTAACAGACATATTCCATGAAATGCGCTTAAATAAGCATAAAATTATTCGTATGAAGACTTTAAAGCTATGTTTTTGTTTTCCATTGCAGAATTTCTCATTTAAATCAACGCTACCAAGTGATACAAATAACAGATTAAATCACGTTATAAAATATATCCCCCAAAGACTAATTAAATAAGATACAAGAAAATGAGATTATACTTTAGATTTGATAAATAATCTTAATGGAATAAGATATAAGAAAGATATCATTTAAAGAAGTTCATAATATATATTTTGAATTTTCAGTAAATGCCACAGGCTTTCATTGCTCATGTATAAAATCAATTTTGGAACTGTATTTTTAACGTTTATTTGCTTATCTTTTATCTGCATATGAATGTGCTAATTAATATTATTTTTAAATAGAAACATACCACTGTCTCTTCAAAATATTTCATTTTTCTTCGCACTGGTTTTAATAATTACGTCTAATTTAAATTATGTATCACTGAAAGCTGTATATTTTTAATTATTGCCAAATTTATACTATCAAAATTTAAATTTAAATTTAAGAAGCATTAAGCAAAGTAATTGATAGGCTGATTATTTCTCGAAAACTCTAGTTTCTGCATTTTTATACTATATAGAAATTGATGTTCCATTTTATCTATTTAGAATGCGTGTGTAGTAGAAATTCGATTGAAAAATCTAAGAGTTTTTAATTCTTTTAAAAATTAATAATTTTAAAATGCAATGTTAAATATTTTTAAGGACTTACTTTTAATAAAAATGTGATGAAATTTGTTGATTTGATTTTTTATGGGACAGTTGTTTTTGATTAAAGATAAAACTCGATGTTGTTCTTGTATAAATACACTTATATTTGTAATTTATGATTGTTTCAAATAATATTTAGTATATACTTTATTTTAAAGCATTGTTTAAAGTGATACGAAAACAATTGTATCACTTGATTGAAATTAAAAAAAATAAAGAATGAATATAAATTAATCAATAGAACATTTTTGTTATTTCCTTTCTTACGATATTGCTGATTCGAATTGAAAGTCAGAAATTAGATTTTTATATTTCGATCTTTGTAATTTATGTTTTCTTCTTTATCATGTGAGAATATGATGTTTTCGTTAGGGTTTTTTGAATAATTAAAGCTCAATATCGAGTAGGCAATGAACACAACCTAAATGGCAATATTCATTAACATCTTTTAATTGCATGTATTTTTTATCTGCTTTTACAAGTACTGCATTAAGAGCAGTATTATGTAGACTTCTTTAACAGCAAATACGTTTTTAAAAGGTTGACGTAGAATTTTAAAATCATAGCTGCTATTTCATCTCAAAATCGGTCAAGCTCAAAAATTTTATTTGACAGCTAGAAGAATTGAAAATAAAAGGTTAAACACACATATCTATCTATCTATCTATCTATCTATCTATCTATCTATCTATCTATCTATCTATCTATCTATCTATCTATCTATCTATCTATCTATCTA
>JAOUZG010034957.1:0-10705 GCA_026289955.1 Argiope argentata
TGTCATCGATTTTTTTAAAATTTGTATTTAAAAATCAAACATGAAAATTTAAATAATAATTGATAAATGATAATGAGTGATTTTTAGTTGAAAGCCCCTACCCCTTTTAGGAAAGATAGAACAAAATTCCCTTAGATTTTAATTTTCTCAAAAAGCTATTAAGTTTATTGTACAACTTAAGTATTAGATTTTAAAAAAATTATTAAATATAATATTTTAATAAAGAAATTTGGTTGTTTGAAATAGCTTAAATTAAATAGGAAAATTTTTTTCTACTTAATTATGAATGACAAAAATTAATTTATTCTAAAAAAAAAACTACATTCCATTGCAATTCAAAATAATATGAAGCTTCATATGCTTGAGATATTATAAAAATGTGGTTTCAAAATGAAGTAAACAATTTGCTCCTATTGCAAACATTCACAATTATTTTTAACATTTTTTATAGGTTTATAATTTTACTATCACTTAAATTTTATGAAATTTTATAACATATTAATTTATTTCAAAAATATTTTTCACTGACTTGAGTTCTTAATGAAGCTTAATATTGATAAATGTTGTATTTCATTAATTTGTATATGAAAATATAAATCAGAATACATTTTTTCCATTTAAAATTAATTGCTATTATTTATTTACCAAACAAGAATCAAATTCATTCTCTTGGGAAAAAAAAACTTAAGATAAAATTTTTAAAAAATCATTTTTAAATTTCTTTTTTAGTAATAAATAAAAATTGATTAATTAATTTTTGAAAACAAAATATAATTAAAAAAGAATACTTATATTAGGTTAAGCAATAGCAATTGTTGTATAAATTAAATATTTTCTGCATCTATATATAAAATATCTACCCAATAAAAACATAAATAACTCTCATCTTTCACAAAAATATTATACAAATGAAATAAAAATTCTTGAGAATGTGAGTATATCTCAAAAATATATTCATATTTATGACACTCAGAATAAATAAACAATAAATTTTAACACTATGACATAAAATTATTCATAATCAATAAATCACATACAAATTTCATGCATTTATTGAAGAGTTCATTCAAAAAGTTATTGCATCACTGAACTTTTAAGAATTCTCAATTTTTTTACGTGATAAAAAATAGTTATTTACAATTATAAATTTTTAAACACATTCAAAAGAAAAATATTATTAATTTATAAACACAGTTTTCTTTCAATAAAAATAAAACACGTGTATCAAATTACGACATGTGGCTAATATTATTCTAAAATAATAATTAAAAAAATTACCTTTTCGACTAGTCCATTTTCCCAAAATTATATTTGATTTGCCATCTTAAGTCTATTTTTCATGTAACTCACGTTTTTCGGGATTTGTATTAGAAAATCAGCATCGGAGAAAACATAGTAATGTCTATTAATTTCAACACTGAGCCGTGAAGAGCAATGCCAGTCTTCCGGCATTTTTAAATCTTCCATAAATGCATCAAAATTTCAGACAATTTTCTTGTTTGGGGTAGAATAAATTTTTTTATTCTGTTCATCTTTTGCCGGCTCGCATCACTGCTTTTTTCCAATTCTTTTTCTAGAACAAAACTAATTTAGTTCAACTTTTAATGCTTTCTACAAATTCTCTATTTCATTGGTTGGGATGAGTTGTTTCTTTCCCGCTTCCACTGGCAGCAAATACGGAATCGTCTGCGAATCATCTTTTTTAGCGGCGTCCAGCAATGATCTCAATGGCGATTGTTTCTGGCGATCTTTTTTCCAACGAATGGAGAAAAACTCGTTCACGTTTTTCCTCATCCTTGTGAATTATCGCGGGAAACCGAAAACAGGCCTAGCAACAGGTCTCGTTTGGCCTCGTCACCTGCTCGTAAAGAACTCTGTGACGTCACGAACTATAGCTGAAGGGTTTTACAAGCAAACGACCGCTGAATTACTAATGCGGAGGACACAGAATGGCAAAAAGAATAAATGTAGAAACGGATTCGGAATTCCATTAAAACTTGTAACAGGTGTTTAGTTCGCGATCATGATAATATCCATTACCCTTGTTTACATACTTGAATTAACTCATTAAACAAAAAGTAATCGCTACGATTTTTATTTATTTACCCGAACAAAAGAAAGGTATTTGTTTCATTCGTACACTGGTTTTTAGGAATTCGTATTCTTCAACAGTTTAATTGACAGCAATTGCAAGAGGTGGGGGGGGGGGGAGAAAAAATAGTCTTTTGTAATGAACCATGTGTGAATGAGTTTTTTTTAAAGTCATTTATCGAGTCAAGAATCAATAAATACAAATTGAAAAATATTTGCTAAATGTGAAGACGTAGCATTTCTTTTATTCATGGAGATTAATAAACGAAAAATGTATAATATTAATACTAACAAAATATAATTTCTTTTGCTTTTTGAAATTCAAATAAATATTAAAGAGATTCTTTTTTGCTTCTTTGTTTCATTGATAAATTTAGCTTACTTTTAATTTATTCGAATATCGTAAAACTATGTATTTGCTGAATAAGCATATTTGCCTTTCCCAACTAGAATTTTGTACATCTGTAATGAGGATCTTTTTTTTTTTTTTTTTTTTTTTTGTAAATAAAGCGAACTCAGATGATAGAAGTTATCGCTGAAATCATCAAATAGAAATTGCATTAATTTATAAAAGTCAAATAATTATTTATTTTCAGTTCCGAAGTTTGAAGAAAAAAAAATCTATTATCCTTTTCATGTTATTTTCAAGGAAAAAAACAATTCCTTTTTATTAGAAAATTGCTGAAAAGAATTTTGCGTACGAATTAGATGCAAATGTGACTTTCCGATATTTTTTTTATTTAAATTAATATTTTTGGTTTTCTAAATTGTATTAGTATATTAGTATTTTTGGTTTATAATATTGTTTTAACGAATGTTTTGGGCTGCATTTACTTTTTCTAAACAAATGTTTGCAGAAATAAATTATTAGCACTTTTGTTCTGAATCATTTTTGGGGGGCTATAGAAGGAACAAGCCGTCTGAAAACTAATGAAACTATTTGTTCTGTAAAATATCAAGTATATATGAACTAATTTTACTTTGCCTCGTTTAAACTTATTCTGTTTAGTCATTTAAAGAATTGTTTATTAATTCTGAGCAACTATTTATAAAGAGCTGTTAATTAATTTTATGAAATTAATTTGTAAAAAACAGTATATGCAAAAAACGTCATAATTTTTTTTAAAATTTTGCATTTTTAAAATCATAAATACCATTAAAAATTCAAATATTTGAAAAGTTCTTTCAATAATTTAATGCATTGAAGGCAATTCTACAAATTAAAATTTAAAAAAAAAGTTTGAAAAAAGTTGAGAGAAAAAAGAACTAAAAAAATAAAATAAAACTAATGCATTCCAAAATATTGTTATGCTTTATTCCTAGAGAGGTATGCATGGATGAGTTGAAGAATCATTTTCTGGACCACTTTCAGAGTGGAATTCCTCAAACCTGGGAATTCGTAAACAATACCGACTTGAATGTTTATGACTCTCGGTGTCTTCAAGCGGATCTCCTAAATATAGGAAAAAGAATTATTGCTCTCGGATCAACACGAGACTTTAATGCTGATGGACTTTTTTTGAACACTTTAAGAAAAAAAACTCGTTTTCGAAGAATTTTTAAAATTTGAGGAACACAATTTGTTGAATATTAGTTAATAAGACGAAAATTTAAAATACAAAAACTATAAAATTCCTTTCTGGTAATATCGCTTAAATAACGCAAAATCGTTTGCTTTTATAAGAGATATTAATAAAAGAGAGAAAAATGGAAAAAAAAGTTTTATTTCTGTAAGTATAAGATTTTTTTTTCTTTTTACAGCTTTGTCTATAAATTTTTTTAAAGACATCTGATCCTCTACTTCGAGACGTCACAATATGTTAATACTTACAATTGCTAAATCTATTTTCGTTCCATTTATTTAAAATTCACTCTTACTTATATAGGAAAGATAATAAGCGCACAAAAATGTATTACATATGGCATTGCAACAACACTAATATAAATCCAGCAATTCACGTGACTACAAAACAATGAAAAACAATGTTTTAAATTATATTTTATAAATATTTTTTAAAATGTATTAATATTAAAGAAATTTTTATTCATATATAATTGGCATTGTTAAAGAGTTAAATTTTAAGTGAATCGAATGTTTACTTTTAGATTTTAAATAATGTAAAAATAGTTTTTGGGCGATAATATGATTCGAAATTATTTTTTAAAAACGTCAAAAATTCAACTAATTCTTAGTTAAATATCAAGTTAAAATTTTGATCTGCTGTTTTGAGAGAGCACATAATACTTAAGAAGTAGGAATATGCCAAATAAAATAAATAAATAAAATATCTATTGAAATTAATAAATAAAAGCTAGTATTGAAAAATTAAATACTTTATAACTTTGTGTTTAAAACTTCAAATGTTTTAAACTTCAAAAATTTTGACTTTGATACTTCAAAGAATTTCAATTTTTACATGCAACCGAATGACTGTTGATAGTGCAATTTATTACATACGATAAAAATTTAAAAAATAAAGTCGTTAAATTAGATCAAATATAGTAGAGAAAGCAAACTGACATCTTTGAGTTTATTTTTTTTTAATTTTAAGATGCAATAAAATTGCTTTCCCTTGTAACATTGTTACTGAAAAAGATCGAATTTATGGAGTACAGATTATAAAAACCCTTTGAGAATTTTTTGGGGAAAAATTTACTTTTTGTTACCCTTTGCGAACACTTATGGATTCCATTCGGGAACAATATAATTTTCGCTGCATGTTTTAAATATAATATTTCATCTAATACAACATATACTAGAGGATGAACTATGGGAAAAATTGTTATAAATAACAATAAAGATTGTTATTGTATTATAAGTCCTTACAAAATGTAAGTTGTATCTCCAACGATCGAAAAACATCTAAAATTATATGCAAATTTTCAACTGTACTTTTGACAATATTTAAACAACTATTTGAAATTAAAAAAAATTAAATTGTTTCTTGCTGGATTAAATTTGTTAAATTTTATATATTTACTATGCGCAAATGTTATGATAAAAGAAGTTTTTATGTTATTAATATGATAAATATAACAAGGTTAAAATAGAATAAATTGAAAACATAGCATCACTATTTTAAAAAAATCAATTTTTGTTTTCATGCGTCATTTAAAAGAAAATATGCCAATCAGTGTCCGTATTTACCAGACGTTGATTGACCTAAAATAATGAAATTGCCCTAAAATATTGACATTCAAAACGTTATAACTCGGACAGATTTAGTCGCGGAAGATGTTTGTTCATTTAAAAATTGATTCATCAAGAACATTTCTCTGGAAATGATTCCTTAGGATCATAGGATTATTTAAGATTTTAGGCTTCATAATTTTTCTGTGTACATTTATTGACTGAAACAAAATAAAATATAATTAATTACGCCATTTAAATCCTTTTGAAAGTATAACTTAAAAAGTGACATTTATGTTACATCTGTGTAATCTTTATTGAATAATTCTTTGAGATATATTTATAAATTATTAAAAGCTTTCTGCAATGTAGGACTATTCAGTGTTTCCTTACACATATTTTTAAACATGTTTGATTTCAGCCAAAAAGGTTTTTAATTAATGGTAGGGTAATTCTGCTTCAATATAAAGCTCATATCAAATTTAAAAAAATTAAAGATACATAATACAGTGAACAGGATAAAGTTTCTACAATAGTACAAGTTATATAACTTACAAGGAAAGAATATATTCGAATTTATAGAAACTATTAAGAAACCAAAGTGGCATAAAATATTTAATTGAAAATTTTAGAGAACATTAATACCGGCGAATCAGACAACTACCAATTATTAGCAAATTAAAATTACAAATATCATTAAAATGCAAAATTGGGATTTTTTCAGAAAAATAAATAATATTACATTACATAACCTTAGTTACATCCGTAAACTTTATTGATTATACTTAATGTAGACTTGGGAAATACGTTAGAGCAAATTGCAAACATAACAAAAGATGCAAGAACAGCCAATAGATTAACATTTTTTTCGTAATATTTACCATTTTTAAAGTCCTGAATATCACTATCCTTTTTTACTTCCTACTATTAGTTCACCCTCTCCCTCTCCCTATATATGTATATCTTGTTCGCAATTTCAGTCGTTAATAAAATATCTTTTATTCGCCTACTCAAGTTCAAATACATTTTTTAACTCGTAGTGGATGAGGGTCGACGTTAGTGCAGTTTTTCCAAATATTAATTCATGAATAAAATTTATTTATTTTTAATGCTTTTTAAAAACAGTTTCAGCAGTTTGTAATGAAAACTGAATTCCCCAGGCAGTAGCTCAATGGGTAAAAGGTGAGGATTTCGTTATTTCTCGCGTGAAGGTGAAGAAAACGAGTACCATTCTTGCGAAAATCGATTATTTTTGATAAGTTATTTGTATTAGTTGTGATTATTTAATAAAAAGTAACTAAACTAAAAAAATCTTTGTTGACCTAAGTAAGAATTGACTTTATTTTTTTAAAAATATTACTTGTTATTATTATTACTTGGTTTTTGGAATATATAATAAGAGTACAGTAACTCTTCATAAATTTTACATTAAATATTTTACCGAAGAATTATTGAAATTCAAAAAATAAATTTTATTTCATATACAATAGACTTACAGAAAATAAAAACACCAAAATAAATTTTATTGCTTATCCTCATTATTATTGTTGTTGCTGTCGATATCGATCTTTAAAAAATTTACTGTTTATCATTACTATAATTGCTATTACTGTCGATTTTAATCTTTAAAATAAATTTTACTGTTTATCATTATTATTATTGCTATTACTGCCGACGATCGTTGAAATAAATTTTACTCTTTATTATATTATTATTATATAAAAACAGCAAATTAATTTTTTAATCCCATTAATTTTTTTTTTCATTTCAGTACGCTTTTTTATCTTGGAATGGAAATCATAAGCAAAATAAAAGTTAATATTTTAATTCAATTTTCAAAATAGATTATTCTATGAAGATTTTTAAGACTCTGATTTTTTCTCTTTCATATTTATTTTCTCCTCTATTTCTTTTTTTAAACTCAGTGCAACCTTCTTTCTGAATCAATGCGTTTTTTTCAACAAAAAATAACGATGTATGAATATCATATGTACTAACTTTTCAGATTTATAGCATTTTGGACAAAATTTATCTTTATTTTTATATACGTCTGACATTGAATACTTTCGTGCAAGAATTTTGTATTCAGAAAACGAAAACGCATGTTCAAACAACAAACTTAAAAACAAGTGACGCTGTGTGTGTAGAGTTATTTGGTGCTACGTAACAATTTTCTAGTTTCTAAATATCTGGAAATACTTTTGTTATTAAAAAATATTGATAATATTACTAGGCCTAGTGAAATGGAGTTTAAATATCTCTGTGCCCTACAGAAATGAAACAAAAGATACATATTTTTCACCTCTACTAATAAATAATGTGTATGTATGCGTGAATGTGTGTGCTTGCAATCTGCAGGCCTAGTCATTTGACATTAGGCTGCCGAATTTGGCGCATTTATACTTTTAAACAGCGGAAAAATTCCCTTCGAGGAAATTTTAATTAGATATCATTTTGATTAAATAGTAAGTGAAATTTTAACTTTTTACACACTATCTTTTTATAATTATTACATCACAAAAATAATTTTTATATTATCCTAAAATTCAAAAAATTTATAATCTCAATGATACCTGTTCTTTGTGATATAGTCTTTTTCTTAAATTTTTATACAATTTTTAAAAATTATTTTAAGTGTATTTTATAAGTGAAACATATTTCAAATTTGAAGTGAAACTCAAATTGTTTTGGCTTCTGTTAATAATATTTATTGTTCAATTCCCTGCTTTTAGTTCTCATATATATATATATATATATATATATATATATATATATATATATATATACATATTTCAAATTTCCAGTCGTTAATAAAAAATACACTTAATTAATCCACTCAAGTTCAAATACATTTTTTTAAACTTGTAGGTTTAATTTAAAATTTTTACTTATCATTAATCTCGGCCAATCAAATTGTTCCTAAAGACACTTAGTGCTGCATATAATTGAACATTGTAAATAGGTCTATGATATTTTACGAATATTTGGGACCCTTTGAATAGTTTAAATAAATAAATACTTTTCAATGTCTACGTACGGATAAATGAATGGTTGTATGACAGATGCGTACAACTTCTTTGCGTACAGGTCGTAAAAGTATAATATATCATGTGTAGCTCTTTGAAAAAAAGGGGGGAAGGGAGTAATTAGTCTAGGTTTGTTAAAACTTATGGTATTTGTTGGCAAAAGTATTTGGCGAGGAAAAGTATTGGCCTTTTAACTGAATTTTGAGGCTTAAACACAAAGAAAAAACTTTTGTATTTGTGTGCATGTAATGGCTCTGTACAAATAAGACCAGAAAAAAAAAGAATTTTTTTGTTTTGTTTTGAAATTTTAACTAATGAAAAATTAATAGAAACATTGACTTTTTTCCATGATACCTTTCTAAAATTTTACAATAAAAATAATTTTTACAATATTTTAAAATTAAAAAAAATTAATGATATCAAATTTTTACCGCATTATTTTTTCATACTTAATATGTTTATCAAAATTTAAAGTTTAAGAACGTTTTGTGGTGGGGACAATTGAAATTTTCATCAATCATTAATCATAGCTTACTAACAGGATGGCGAAAGGTGGAAAGTATAAAATATACGACTAAATATATTAAGAACGCTTGCAAATCATATCAACTATCAGCATTATTCCTTCAGAGTCAAACTATACTTAACATAGTTCTTAAATAAAAATCTATGAATAAAAAAAATCTAAAATAACAAAATTCAATTCTAAAAATGTGTCACTGAAGTGCACTTCTCCAAATATTAATTGCACTTTCTCAAAAACATCTTTGTGTTAAATTTATTATCTCTACGTTCAAATGTCTATGTTTTAAATAGGCAGATAGACGCATATATATACTATTCACTTTTATTTTTGGAAGAAAGTCTTATTTTGTAAATTAAAATTTTTAGATTAAAGTCAGAATATTCTACACTTGAATTTTTGAATAATTTTAAACGAAAAATTTGAAGATACCTGTCAAATTTAAAGCATAAGCTCCTGTGCTAGAAATTCATTTCTCTCTCTCTCTCTCTTTCTCTCCATCTGTGTGTGTGTGTGCGCGCGCGCGCGTGCGTGTGTGTTATCTGAAAGTTTATTAAGTTCCTGAAACAGTTTTTATGTTATTTTATGAATTAAAATTGAAATTCGAGATATTTTAATTGTAACATTACAAGAAAATTGTGTAATAATATGGTAGAAAGCCCTTTTTTACTACTTTTTTAAAATTTTATCAATTTACTATTTATTTCATTTTTATAACATGGCACTGTACTGAATATTATTTAAAAATATTCTGAGTGAGATTTCTTTTGTCTTTCATGACATTTAATTGAAAACCCTGTATTCTCTTGATTTTCCGTTGATGCTGTGAAAGTAGAATGTTTAGGAAGCATATGAAGAATACTTATAATAACTATTAATCACTAAATGCATATGCAGATAAGTAAACATAATATTCTAGTTAGATAAAGAAGTACTTAAATATGACAAATCTCAAAAGAAAGTGATTAGTCAAAAAAATGTAACTAAGAAATGTACACCTCAAATTAAAAATTGAAAAAAGAAATCGAATAAATCTGGGAGAACAGAAAGAATAGTTTGAAAAATTGGGAAATGCAGGGAAAAAATTCTTACTGTGATGTGTAAATTAAAATCTTAAAATTTATTTCGGTAAAATGTTTTTAAATATTTTTTTTATTTTACGATGACAAACAGAAAATTTTAAATTTGTCATGGTACTTCCACTTTGCAGCTGGTTTTTTAAAAACTTATATGACATGGAAAATTAAAATCCGTGGATGAAAGCTTCTTTTACTACTTACGGAATATCAAGAATAGCTTTTGTATTTAATTCCTTCTTACAAATCATTTCAATAATATTAACCTCATTTATTTATACTTCCAACTTAATAAACAACTTATATTTAAAAAACATAGATTTCAGTTCCGAACTCATTGAATTAAACAAATGAATCAAAACGAAACAAAATCAAAACTAATGAAAACGAAACTCTTTCGTTTAATGCAAATCGTGGAATTTATGTAAAGTATTTTCTAAAATCTAGGTTATTTTTTCGAAGGGGATGCAGTATTTATATGAGAAGAAATTCATTGATTTTTATCATACATTTTTGACTAAATTCATCTAAAAGCAATTCATGTTTCATCGGAAACAAAGTGGAAACTTTGTTTAATGAATTTTAAAATGCACTATATTGTATTAACCATTAAGTCATTAAGTATTCCAAATTGAGTTAAACACCATGCTAACTTTCGCCAAATCTGACACTTTTAAGATAACGTTTAAAATGTTGCAACCTCTTCTAGAAGTGATCCTTTAACAGTAACAAAACCGCCTTGGAAACAAGACCGTTGATTGACAGTTTTACGACTGGTACGCACAACAAGTGTACGCATCTGTCCTACTACGGTTTGGCCCTGACGGATTTAAAGTTCAACTGATTCTCCCCCTCCCTC
>JAOUZG010034958.1:3567-17745 GCA_026289955.1 Argiope argentata
AAACGATATTTTATTTAAATTAATAAATAAACGATATTTTATTTAAATTAATAAAAAAACCAAACAATAATCTTCTGAGCGCGAAACTAATTATTTAAAAGTAAGAAATCGTAAACAAAACGAGAAGATGACGTCATTTCATAGAAAGGACAAACAAAAAGGAATTGATAGTAAATTTAATTAATTATCTCAAACAATACTGGTAAACCAAACCTCAAATGTCATGGGCCAGGTGACTCAATATCTATCAATAACAAAACAAATATTTCCTGCCTTCAAATTTCGGAGACACCAAAACCTCCTAACTAAAACAACATCTTGCTGATACATGATAAAACATTTTTTTACTCTATTGTAGAATCTTTTTCCAAAGGAAAAATTCGAATATTGATTTTGAAATTAGCCACAGTTAACGAAGTATTGGGTCGTTCGAAAAGTAATTTCGTTTTTTCTCGACAAAGGATTTAATTGTATTTTTTTATTCCAACTTCACACTTAAGACGTATAATCATTGTATGTTTTGAGAGGTGATATAGCAATACTTGTTTGTGAAAACGTTCAATTGATTTTGCGCAGTAGTTTTTGGTAGATGCCCTTTTAAATAGGGATAGCAATAAGCAGCAATTTCGTCATATTTCACGTTTTTCCTGTAGGAAAGGTAAAAATGCTGTTCAAGCCAGAAAGAAATCAACCGATGTGTATGGAGAAGATGCGTCGACAATACGACAGTGTCAGAACTGGCTTACAAAATTTCGATCCGGCAATTTTGATGTCGAAGATGCACCACGTTCCGGATGGCCGGTTGAAGCTCATAAAGACACGATAAAGGTAATAGTTGATGCAAACCGGCGAACAACAACACGTGAGATTGGTGAGAGTTTAAATTTATTGAATTCAACTGTTTATGACCACCTGAAAGGCCTGGGTTTAACCTCGAAGCTCGATATTTGAGTTCTCCATGTCCTCACGGAGAGAAATTTGTGTTGTCGCATTGAAGTCTGTGATTCGCTCCTCAAATATCACAAAAATGATCCACTCCACCATATTATCCAGATCTGGTTCCTTCAGATTATTATTTGTTCCGGTCAATGCAAAATTTTTTGGACGGTAAAACCTTAGTCTCAAATGAAGACGTCAAAAATCACCTTGGATTAGTTTTTTGCCAGCAAATACCAAAAACTTTTATGAGCGTGGAATCATGCCTCTACCAGAAAGATGGCAAAAGGTTTTGGATCAGAATGGGCGATATATAATTTAATAAAATAATTATTCATTATACGAGGATCGTCTTTCATTTTCACCAAAAAAAAAAAACGAAATGACTTTTCGAACAACCCAATAGTATTCTTTTGGGGACCTTTTTGTTAAAAGTCCCGTCTCTTACGTTAAAAAAGGGATAACCAAACAGCAAAAGTCAGTATACTTAAAGGATTATTTAAAACATCAATAAATGTTGTTGAAGACTTCACTAATATTGCAGTTAAATTTATAATAAATAAAATTTGCCAGATTCCTCACTCAGAGATGGCGTGTCTTCCTTGTGAGCGTCCAGGGTGTGAGTCCCGGTCAGGGCAGGGTTGTTCTGCCTGTGAGGTAAAGCTGTAAAAATATGTTATGCGAGCAAATGAGATAAGTTTGTGTCATCTTCATATGAGCTAGAAGTCCAACTTCTGCCCTCGGGTACTCAGGAGTCCATGCCCTCAAAGGCTACTGGATTCTTCTTTCCTTTATAAAACGTACACCTCATCAACATAATCAATATCTAAAAATTGAAATAAAAGATTAAAATGAAATCTGCTACGCATATTTCAATGTACCATTTCAGAACACAATTTCTTGAACGGCCAAGCACCACGTGCTCGTGCGAGTTAAATTATATTTTTATTCATTTTAATCGTTTCATTTGAATGAGTCACTTTAGTATTGCAAACGATTCCAAAAAAACTTTGTCTCGCATTTATTGTTTAAAAAAATATCCCATTTCCTATTTGTTTCATTTCATGCAATTTCGTCCTCAAAATGACATTTTTCTAGGTTTTATTGGCTGTAGTCACTAATTTATTTTTAAAAAAAAAAAATCAAAGCTTTTGTAAATGCAATGGCAAAGCGTTATTAAAAGCTGATTTGTTGACGAGCTCGTGCAGATAATAAAATTATTTTTCGCCTACGGATTTTTGTTGATGCCAATAAACCTCATCCCCAAAACAACATCATGTTCTGATATGATAAAAAAAAAGTTATTCTAATTAAACTAAAATATTGAATAACTTAAAATATAAATGGTTCAAAACTCATTAACTCATATTTAATGGGATTTTAGGACATCCATTAATACATCAAAAGAAGAAATCAATACCATTTAAATTTCATAATCAGAAAATATCCAAGACAACCTTCATTCAATAAGCAAACTAGCCATTTTCCTAAAATTAAGCAATCATTCAAATTCAGGACTAATCAATAATAAGAAAAGATAAAAAGAGTAAAACTTAACAAGTGGATAGAGTTGAGGTGGGTTAAGGCCCATATTGGAATATATGGTAACGATAAGGCGCATCAGTATGCAAAGATGGCGGCACAGAAAAAGAGTGCAGATATAATTGTCCTCAAATCAAATGGTGTCTTAAAATGGGAATCGAGAGAAGAAATTAAGCTACAATGGTTTGACAGATGGTACATGCCCAAGAAAGGAAGAGTAACTTACGATTTTATTCCTAATCCAGAAATAAAAATGAGAATATACCATCCACTGGTAATCAAATTAAATCAGGGCATGGGAGATTCCCTGCGTATTTCCAAAGATTCGGAAGAATGCAGGAAAATAAATGCATTTGTGGAGGAATCAGTACTGTTTACCACTATTTAAAGGAATGCACAGGAATCTCCGATCATAGGAAACATCTGCTAGTGGAAAATAATGACTTGAGTTCAGTACTGATGGTTCCAAGTAATCTTAGGACTCTGGACATGATGTCTAAAATTGTCAGTTTTTTTTTTTTTTTGCCAACTGTTTGAAAGTTTGTAGAAGAGGAAGTGGTCAGCTTTTGACCACTTTTGGGCCAATTATCTCAAAGAGTTGACAGATTCAGTCAATATAAGGATGGACAATACTACAGTGCTCAGTCGACCACAACAAATCCTGTCGATACTGCTACGTTCAGTGGTGACGGGGTGGTCGGCTGTACAGAAGGAGGTAGGCACCTCCCATTGATGAAGGACGTGCTTCCTATGGTAAGGATGGTACCGCTGCCGGTGATGATCCTTAGTACTCAACCACAGTTCCCGCCTGTGTTGCTGTTGAAGTGGTCCAGTCAT
Source organism: Argiope argentata (assembly GCA_026289955.1). Classification (NCBI taxonomy): domain Eukaryota; kingdom Metazoa; phylum Arthropoda; class Arachnida; order Araneae; family Araneidae; genus Argiope; species Argiope argentata. The sequence continues at coordinate 6,883 of JAOUZG010034958.1, forward strand.
TTAGTTTTATGGTTTGAATCCGTGTGCTTTCGAGGCGGGTGGGAGAATCTGGTATGACTTACTGTGACCTACGAAGGTCCTGGGGTTTACTTTTAGTTCCTTCCAATTCTATCGTACCAGTCCTGTTATTAAAGTTTACCCGTGTACTTTCAAGACAAGTCAGAGTAGTCGTTTGTAGTAGCATTAGGTACAGATGCTTAACTTATGTACCATATTTTATCTATCTAGCTCTTTACGTTTTGTTGCTATTGCATGGACTTATACTCGGACAGATGGATAGAAAGACATTCTGTCTTAATTTCTTCGTCTTCTTTCAAAATTCTATAAAAATTTACGCATTTAGTATAAAGACTATATGCCAAATTTTAGCTTTATAGTTCAAATAATTTTTGAGTCATTCTGTAGTGCAAAATTACAGTGAACCACGTGGGGCCGGAATGGCCTGGTTGGAAGGGCATTGTATTCACATCCTTTGGGCTGCAAATTTGAACCCGCCAGCCGAAGACTCTCCTTGCGTAAACGCTTTAACCGGTTTATTTCCCTTACTATCTAATAAGATGAAACCTTCTATTTTGGAAATATTTTCTTATTTTGATTCAAATGAAAATCCATTGAATACTTGACTTATCTACGTATCCGAAATCATTTTACTATTGAATTATACTTGTTTTGAAGCCGGCTTGCTGGCACAGAGGTAGCGCGTCTGCCTCGTGTTCTGGAGGTCCCGGGTTCGAGTCCCGGTTCGGAGATGGTTGTTCTTCTGTGAGATGTGTGAATGTGCTCCCCTGTAAAAAGGGGCTGTGCAAGTGCGTGTGTTTCATCTTCATTTGAGCTAGAAGGCAGACTTCTGCCCTCGGGTGCTCAGGGGTTCATACCCTCAGAAGCTACTGCACTCCTCTTTCCGCGGTAAAAAGCGGACACGACATCATCATCATCATTGTTTTGAATGATTTATTTTTTGTTTACAACTATCAAAATTCGATAAATCGATGCACGTACTGCGTATGGGCAAACCGGTTAAGGGGTTAAATCTGTTGTTGTCACAAAGTCCTCCATGTCGAAAGTAATACCACTGGGGTACTGGCTTAGAGGTGATCATTCTCTGTTGAAGATCTAAATTACGATTTATGGAATCACGAATGAAGTCCACCCCCGTATAAAAAACTTGTGACGTGTGTGAGCTTGAAGTCAGACTTCTGCCCTCGGCAACGCAGTGTTCCGTACCCTCAGAAACTACTACACCCCTCCTTCCGTTGTGAAGTGGAACCTGGGAACAACAGACCAATACATAAAAGCATTTCCAAAAATGAATTTTTCGGACTCAGATTGGTCTAACATGAAATATGTTAAAATCTGGAGTTTGTATTTTTTGAGTTTGCAGTGTTTCTCTTTGTCTATTTCCTATACAAAACAAAAGAAAGACTGAAGTGAAAACAAATGTATCTCCAAAACGATCATATATTCTATACTGCATCTTCAATACATTTCGGTTGATTGGCTCTCTTCATATTTCGTTTCCCTATAGTCTAACATTCTTTCAAAAGTTCAAAACATTTCTTATATTTAGTTAAACCAAAAAAAATAATCTTTAAACATATGAAAAAATCGTTTTCTTTTTATATAAACATAATTAGAATTCCATGGATTGCTTTCTCACCAAAGTTTCTCCATAAGATTTCAATTCCAATTCGTTCTGAAACTTGAATCCATAGGTTTTCTTTTTTATCTGCTTATTCTGAAGATTAAAATCAAAAAACTTAATCGAAACAAAGAGAAAATTCTGTCTTATACAAACAACTGAAAATAATTAAAATCATTGTTAGATATGACTTCCCATTTTTACTAGAAGTATCGGAAGTTATTAGTTATTTTTTTCGTATGAAATGGAATAACACGACTGCCAAAATGATTTTGACATTTGCATGAAAAAGATATTTGAACACCATTTTTTTTTCTTGAAAATCGGAAGTTTAATAACTGAAAAATATTCAGAAGAGTTCTCAAAAATATTTACATTGTAAGAAGTTTTCGAATGATTTTTCATTTCTATTAAAATATAAATTTATTTTTTAAAGTATTTTTCTTACGTTTTAATAAAAAAAACTCTTTTAATAAAAATCAGATTATTTATAAATTTAATAAAAATTTTAAAAAATGATATAATGTAACATAAAATCTAAAAGTATCCTAAAATGTTCATACATTTTTCAACTAGCTTCGCGTTTCAGTAATAAATTATTAGGCAGAAAATTGTGATAAGCTAATAAAGAAAACTAAGCTACTGCTGTGTGTGTGTGTGTGTGTGTGTGTGTGTGTGTGTGTGTGTGTGTGTGCGTGCGTGCGTGCGTGCGTGCGTGTGCGCGCGCGACTAAAATTGGAGGTGATCAATGTACCGCTTACACTGAAGAAGTCCCAATGAAAAAGGTGTTTTTACACTCTTTCAAAAGAGAAATTTCAAAAGTTTAACATTACTTTCAATCCACTGTTTCAAAAAGTCCTACTTGAATTTGCCAAGCCTAACCAATAAATTAAATATCTAACGTAAAAATTTGCCAGTCCCGATCCCATATGTACCTCATCAGCACAACAATTGATAACCTAATGAGTCTGTTCTGGAAACCATGCAAAGTTTTTAAACCTTTAACTGCCTCTTTTCTAAAACGCCTCTTTATTTCAAAACAATATTTGCTTAAAAAAACAGATATTTCTTAAAGGAAATCTGATATTTATACACTAACTTTTATCAACGTGTTCTCTCATTATGGTACAACATTGAGCGTTGTACCTGTAAAATATAAACACTAGACTCAAAATTTGCTAAATGCCCTTCGGCTTTATAAAGCCGATGGGGATGGTTAAACCACCAAACATGTTCTTCCACACCCTCCTATAACTATTTTTTATCCCTTTCCCTTTTCAAAACGGTAGATCTTGGTAAGGTTGCGATACCCTGCGAGGGTTTGGTAAACTGTAGCCATGAAATGTAGATAATAGGCATGAATCTAGAATTTTTATTGGTTCCGTTGTGAAAATACGTATTTTATATTTCTTTTGGACGGCGTACTGATAAAAAGTGTAAAGAAATTGCAATTTTAATCATAAGATAACATACTGAATAACATTGAAATATATCGCATTTACATTCATGTGAGAGAACAGATAAACAGATGGTCAATAATTTAATGGATTTGATTAAAAATTGATAAATCTCTGTATTCTAACATTTTAGATGCGTCGACGCCCTGAGGGGCGTGTCTTCCCTGTGATCTGCAGTCCTGGGTTCGAGTCTCGTGCCGGGCATAACTGTTCTTCATTTGTTCTGTATGTAAGTTGTGTGAATGTGCCCCTCTGTAAGAAGGAACTGTGCAAGCCAATGTAATGCGTGAGTAGCTAAGACGCACTCTGCACCATAGTTAGCGCTACTATTGGCTTGTGGAATAAGTTCATAGAGTTTTTATATTTCTTTTATTTCACAACGATTTGTTTGCTGTTTGGCGAAGGGTTAGTATTCATTGGATAGAACTCTTTCTGCTCTACAAAACTATGTTAATTGTATTTTTGAGTTATTTAATTTTTTAACAAACATTTGAGGCTTAGAAATAGAATATCCAGGAAGCAAAAATCATCATTTTCGACACCTCTATTCTTTGCTTTACATCGAGGTCAAAAAGCCGCCGAAGCATCCCAGGACATTTGCAGAAGGTGTCATATTCGAGTCTACAGCACGGAAATGGTTTGCAAAGTTCAAAAATGACTCTGATTTTGCAAACCATTGGTGTGTTTGATGGGACTGGGTGGGCATGGTGCACTGGAAAATGCTGGAAAATAATGCCACGATCAACAAGGAGCTCTACATTGACCATCTACACCACGTGAATGAGGCCATTCTACTGAAAAGACCTGATCGACATGGTCAAACCAAACTCCTTCACGACAACGCCAGGCCCAATGTTGCACAAGTTGTCAAATAAGCACTCCAAGAACTCAAATGGGCGTTCCTTCAGCTTCCGCCGTATTCTCCAGATCTTGCACCGACCGATTACCATCTTTTCCGCTCCCTGTCAAACCATATGAAGGGGGTTACCTTCGATAATAAAGAGGTTCTTAAAAACAGGCTCAACAACTTCTTTGACACCAGACCAAGTGATTTTTGGCGAAAAGGCGTCAACAAATGGGTCCAGAAGTGGGAAGAGATTGTAAACAGCAACGGCGGATATATAATTGATTAACTTATTGATATAATTATTGTTTATTGTTTAGATAGAAGTATCCGGTAAAAATGCTTCGAACCTAATAAAACAAGAGACGCAGCCTCAGGTTAAATTCATTGATTGCTTCAACGACTGATTCGTGGTAAGTGTCATTAGAAACAACAACATTTTAGATGTAAATCTGTTTGCCAAATTTTATTTACCTAGATAATTGATAAAAAACGAACCATTTTAGGTTTTTAAGAAACTCTATACCGAATTTCATCCATCTAAGCTCAAAGCATTTTTAAGTAATTGTGTTCACATATATAAAAGCATAATTAAAAAATATATTTTTTGAACTAAGGTACTTTTGAAATGATGGAAATGCGAGTTCGAATTCCTTGACAATTATAGAAGTTTGTCTACACTTAATGCATAAGAAAGTAACAATACTGACTTACATCTAGAGAAAACCACAGGATAAACACTTGAAGAATTAATTAAAGTAATTTCTATGAATCAATCACAAAAACAGCCTCTTAATAAACTAAGTTACTTCTTATATTTATTATTAAAGCAATTCAAATATTTATAGCGGTTCCACCAAAAGAAAGTAAATAGAGATATAAAATTTATCTGATGTTTATCAAGCATCCCCATCTTCACTTGATTAAAATCATCTAGTAGTGAGATTTCAGATTTATTTAGATTTTTGTTTATGTTTACTAAAATCACTATATTAATCCTTCAGAAGAAAATATTCTTTGACAGTTTTGTGTTTAGTTTGAGTTTTGAGAATTAATTTAATTTATTTTTTATTGTTGAGATTTAATAAAAAAATAAATACATGAATTTTCATAAGCCTTATCAAGACTATTTGATTTTAGATACAATTTTGATTAACACAATACTATTCCAGAAATCTTATTTTTTTATTTGAAGCATAACTATTTAAAAGAAAATATATATGTTACTAAACTAGGATAATTCTAATGTTTCTTATCCAAGCAATTCAAATATTTATAACAATTTCGGCAAAAGAAAGTGAATAAAGTGAGGAAATTAATCATCAAATATCCTTACTTTCATTTGATTAAAAATAGTTAGTACTGGTATTACAATAGTTAATATTAGCATTTTAGAAATTAGAATCACGTCGAACCCTGTAGCAATATACAATAAATAATAGTATATATTTAATTTGAGATTCTTAAATTCACTTTTCTTTATTTTTACTAGGAATTTTTGATTGGAAAATAAATCCATGAATTCTCGTAGTTCATGCCTAGAGCTATTTAATTTCCGGTACGATAATAATTCTTACAAAACAGTCTTCAAAATGTTGTTTTTCTATTTTAAAACATAATTATTTTCATGTTTCTTGGAAATGTAGCAAGATTACTTTTACATATATATTTAATTAATAAGATATATTGTTAGAGAATATATGCAAATTTAGAAGCAATCTGAGTCTCAGTGAATTAATTTTCCATCATGTAATTTGAATATATAATAAAAGAATAGAAATGTGTTAAAGTCAATAAACAATAGATGTTTCTTTCCGAAATGTTAAACCTTCTTTAGAAAATAGTTAATCTTATTATCTTCATTTGTAGATGTAAATATTAAAATTGCACTTGAGAAGTATTTAATCCTTTTGTTACAATTATTAGCAATTTCTTGTCGCAATAGATTAGAAATTCGAAAGGAATAATTCAATTAGAAAATAAACTGATACCTTGAACAATTAATTTACCAAAATTTACTCAATATTGGAAAATAACTCGATTATTCTTATTTTGTTCATCAACAACTGAAAAAAAAGCATGAATGATAAGTTAAAAGCAAGAATGAAAGCGATGGAATTTCATTTAAACAATGAAATAGATTGTTGTAATGAATACAAAGTTTAATAAATTTAATTTTTAATTTATTTGTATTTTACATTTAAATATACTTTTTTGACATTTTTATTGCAAGCAAAAAATTATACGTCAAAATATTAGATACCTTTGAAAAGATATTTCTTATTAATTCCATTTAATGCACAAAAATTTTCATTTTTTGAAATATTAATCACTTTTAAATTAACAGATTTCATGTAAAAATCACATGCTTAAATTCCTCTGACGGAACCAACTATTTTTAGGTGCCTCTTTTAGTAATAAAAAAACATACACAACTACAAAACCATTTTTAGTACTCAAATTGGTCTAAAATATTGACATTTGTCAAAATATCGAATTAAAAATTTCTGTTGTTGTTGTCAATAATGGCACTTGCCGTAGACAAGCTCCCGCTGATACGATCAACAGAGTTTTTTAAACCTAAGAAATGCGTCTCTTTGTTTTACAAGTAGCGCCACCTTGGGCCAAGAGTACGACTTAGCTACATACACGTCACAACCCTTTTTAAGGGGTGGACTACATTCATGCAAATTCATTGATTCATCTCAGATCGTAATTTAGACCTGGAACAGAGAACGATCACCTCTGACCCAGTACCCCCAGTGATATTACTCTCGACATGGAGGACTTTGTGACCACGAGAGATTTAATGCGCTCCAGCCACTAAACACACAGAGAGTCTTCAGCTGGAGAGTTCGAACTCGCAGCACAAGGGATGCAAATCCAACGCTCTACCAACTAATGTTATTCTGGCCCAATAAATTCATAACAATAGGAATCAAGGTATAATTGTCTTCCACTTTTTGTTTCTGTCAATCTGTATCAATATATACAATAAATAAGTGTTTACAAATTCCATTTCAGTGAAATTTATAAATTTTCCCACTTTCTGCAATATTCCAGACATACAAAAACATTAAATCGGTGAGCTTCGAACTCGTAACCTAAGGAGTACGAGTCCAACGCTCTGCCAACCAGGCCATCCCGTCCAAAAGATACTGTACCTACCCTGTGTATAGAAAGGCAAGAAACCAAAGTTTTGAAGTGCTAATTAGTTTTACCAAGAGTTATCATACACCTATTTCTAACAAAGGGGTCATTTTGACCCCCTTCCGATATTTAATTAGAAAAAATATAAATTGACCTATCTATTATGAAGTTAAAACAGAAAAAACTTTTATATTTTCAATATATTTGTTGAGGTGTGGTGTGGTGAAATGGTTGTTCCTCTGTGTTTATTCTTTAACCCATCGAGCGTCGGCTGTCTAGCGCAAGTTTGTTCTTAAAACGGCGGCGGTCAAAATAAAGGTTGAACACAATTTACAAGATAAGAAATTGTCAGGACGTTCCTAAACCGGCATGGTGTGTTTTGCTTTCCCCCGAGCAGTAACAGCGGGGGGTAATCTACCCCGCTTTTTAACAATAATACCACCCGAAATGCGAGGAATCGTGTGTCCCAGGGAACAGAGTGACAATTTGAGTCGTAAATCTGTCGAAGCACGACAATTACCGGGCGGTTTTTCAGATAAGAATTTGGTTTTCGCTCTGAGAACTAAGATCTTCTCTTTTAATTTGTAATGTTTTCAGAAAATATAATTTGTTCAAAAATAAATTTTAAAAATCCAGCAATATGATTTTATAAATTTGTGTAAAAAATTGAAAAAGATGTTTAATGAATTATTTAGAGGAATTATTATTCATCAAATTGCATTACGAACATAATACTTTCTTTTTGCCAACACTCAGAGAATCTTACTTAGTTTTTCCCGATATTTAGTTTTAAGCATTTTGCTGGCATATTTGGTATTGGAAATTAAAATAAAAGGATATATATGGTACACTGATTAAAATAGAATATAAAAAATTTATTAATATTTTTTAATACTTAATATTAAAAATACTACGTTCATTTTTGAAAATATATAGCTGTTATCAAAAATTTTAAAATAAAAATGTGGAAATTTTTTTCAATTTTTTTTAATAAAACAATCTTTTGTCAATGTATAGCAAGTAAATATTTTAGTAATAATATGTTTATTAAAATATGATTAATTTGGATATTTTTGACTTATTATCTTATTTTGAAATAATTAAGATGTAAGTTGAGATAATAAGTTTTTAAAGTTAATTTTAATATTGAAATAAGAAAAAATAATAAAGCATCCATTTGTGAAAATGGCTTATATCGTTTAAAAATTATCATTTCATTCTTATTTTTAGTAGGTGAATATTTTGAATGTCAATTTATTATATCATTCTTAAACTTGTCCCAATTATTTGTAAAAATTACTCACAGTTTGCACAGTAATATTTTCATAAATCCATGCATTTCTCTGCCAACAAATATTGCTAAAAACCTTTTCTTTATTTAACTTACGCAATGGAATCAAAATTTCAATTGTATCCACTTTATTAAATTACAACATTATGAATTTTTGTGAAACTTCATAAATTGTGAAATCTTGTAGATAAAAAGGAGACAGCTGCAAGTATCGACCAATTAAAAATTACCCCTTTCAGAACGTTTCTTCCATGTTCATCGTGCTTGGATAATTTCAAAAATTTCATTTACAATATTTCTCTGCATGTGAATTTCAAAAGATGGATGCTCAGTAAAATAATAATAATAAACACTTTAGAGTACGTAATCATAACTTCAGCAAAAACCGTGAGTGAAAAATTAGGTTTTTAGTTCATTGAAATAATAAAAATAATTGCTACACATTTTAGTCCATTAATTAAAACAAACAAAAATTATAGATATTAATGAATCTATAATAGTTTTGCCAGTTTGTGAAGGATGATCAGAGTTTTTCATTTAAGTGATTTTTACTTCCAGTCATAAAACTCAGATGGGAGAAAAGTGGCTTAAAAATGGCAATACAAAAATTTGAATATTGTGCTAAATCATAATTAATTTATATATAAAGATAAATACAGAGGATCGTGAATTTTTTATTATAGAATTAATTGGTAAAATCTGGGTTTGGGAATCATGTTGCTGTGGTAAAGCAGCAAGTTATTGGTGGTCTAGTCATAGATGTATCATCGGAGTTCTCTTGATGTTAAAATCTTCTTATCATTTGTAATTATTTTTTTATCAAAGCAAAAATAATATTCACAAATATCTTTTAAAAATTTAAAAGCTAATATTTTCGTAAATTATTAATTCTTAAAGCATGTTAAAAATTTTAATTAAAAATTTTCCGGTGTAACTCTAAAAAAAATAAATTAACTAATTGGAAATTTGTGTATTAATTTATCTAATTGAAATATATTTTACATCAATCGTGCAGATAATAAATTTTTTATTTTTCGCTTACAGATTTTTGTTGATGCCAAAAAACCTCATCCCAATAATAATACCATGTTCTGGCATGATAAAAAGGTCTTTCACATGAGGGCAAAGGGATCTCTAAATAAATCCGTTATCACTTTTATTTGCCTCTGCTTTCATATTGGTCACATGGTCAAATTCTAATTTCTCATTGGTATTTTTATAACAGTTTGACTTATGTAATCATTCAATAGGATTCTTATTTTTAGATTTTAATTCCAAAGGTTATTAATTTTTCCTGGCTATAATTTTCTTTTTGAAAGGTCTAGAAACTCGAGTGAAGTGCACTGCTTAGGGAACTTGAGTTGACCTTACGAATATTTTTTAATTAAATAAGTGTTGATTACCTTTATGAAATATATATCATCAAGCTTTTTTATTATATTACTGAAATTTACTATTGATTTCTTGCACTAAATTTAATTAACATTATATTTATGCGAAAATTGTTGAGCTTAATATGGATTTAAATTCTAACGATTCTGACTGTGATGAATTAATTTTATCTTCTGAAGATTAATACTCTAAATCGGAAAGTGAATCTGATGATGATACTTTAAATGCAGCTCGCTGTAGGTGTCCTATTGGCTGGCAAGGACCTTCCAATGCTCCTCCAAATTTTCAATTTACTTCGACTCTTAGTATCAGTGCATGGGTAAAAAAATTTTCCTTGGGATTTAGATGATTCGATGATGTTTTTCAGAATTTTTTTTCGTAACACAGTGATAAATTACATTATGGAAGAAGCAAATAAATGTGTTGAAGCCTTTTTCAACAAATCCAATTTGACAACATCCTTGAAAGTATTAAATTGGAAAAATACAGATATAAAAAAAACTACATCTACTTTTTGGTTTCCTTTTACGGCAAGGAATAATGCCCAAATCTGCTGAAACATGGTACTACAGTATAAGATCTATTTTAAGCACAACTTTCTTGTTATTTTATTAGGCTTAAAATTTCTTCTAGACGACATTTTAAAATATTTATATGGTACTGATTATCAGCAGCAATGTTACAGATATATAAAAACACTGTAATTTTTAATTTTTAATTTGTAATGGCATTTTTTTACTTTAATTTTTAAGCATGCATGTAAATCAGTACTCATGATTAAGTTCTGAATTCGCAGCCTTGTAATAGGTTTAAATAGAATGTATGTAATTCAGCCTTTATTGCATTTGTTTAATTTCATTAATATCTAAGACTAACTTTGTTTTAATGCAAAGTATTAATTGTAATTGGATATTTATTCATTATTAATTATAATTAATATTATTAATTATTATTAATATTATTGAGTATTAATATTATTCATTATTATTAATTTTATTAATTATTATTAATATTATTGAGTATTAATATTATTCATTATTATCAATATTATTAATTATTATTAATATTATTAATTATTATTAATATTATT
>JAOUZG010034959.1:0-15453 GCA_026289955.1 Argiope argentata
GAGGGGGAAGTAAAAATATACCCTGCCGGTTTAGGAACGTTCTGCAAATTTCTTTTCTTGTAAAATGTGTTAACCTTTATTTTGACCACTGCCGTTTTAAGAACATTCTTAAGCTAGACAGCCGACGCTCGATGGGTTAATTATACAACGATTTTATTGCTTATAACCTGCAAAAGAACGTAAGTAAAATTATTTACAATGCTACATATTTTAAAATCTAAAAAAATGAAATGACTAATAAGAGTTTATTTATAGAAAAGAAATTATTTATAAAAATTTCATATTATCTTTGATATTTAAATTTTAAAAAAATATTATAAAACTGAATGCTAAGATAGATATAATTGATGTGAACAATGATACATGTTAGAAAAATATCATTTCAAACAGTTGAACAATTAAAAGTAGTTATATATTATATATCACATCTATGCATAAAAGTTTTATAAAAATTTCCTAAAATTATGCTAATGAAACAATAAATTTATTACAGCTAAACCAACGAAAGAACGTAAGTAATGTTTTTTACAATGCTATCTATTTTTAAAATTGACATTTGATAATATGTTTTAATTAGTAGTATCAGCAACCATTAAATTTTTTTATATATTTGTTAAAAAATATTAAACATAATATTAATGAAATAACAAATTTATTGCAGCAAAACCTGCCAGAGATCGTAAGTAAAAATTTCTACAAAGCTACATATTTTAAAATATAAAAACTCAAATGACTAATATGATTTTAGTTACTACAGCCAAAATGAATAAAGAAGGTTTTTATGTTATTTTAAAAATTAATAAAATAAAAGGATTATAAAAATGCTCATAAATTAATAAGAATGAAGGAAAAAAATTATTCAAGAAAGATCTATAAAAGACCATTATTGCAAAATAAAATATTTTTAGATAAAAAAAAAAGGTTTAACGAATAACACGATTTTAAATGAAAGAACAATAATAATTAAAAAGTTTTTATTACATCTATCACATCAATACACAAACGATTTTTAAAAATTTTATAAAACTAAACTATCGAACTAATAAGTTTAGTACAGCAATACCTCCAAAAGAACTTAAGTAATGTTTTTATGCTCCATATTTCAAAAATTAAAAATTGAAATGGCTAATATGGTTTTAATTTGTAAAACCACAAACAATGAAAAGGAATTTTATATTGTTTTAGATATTTCTAACATAAAAGATTTTAAAATTTAACATAATATTATAATAATGAAAAGACAATAATTAAAAAAAATTGTAAAAGTATAAAGGAAATATTATTTACAATTATTAATGTTTTAAAACCAAAAAATGTTTCTAAAATTTTTGATTTTAAAAAGTAGAATTAAGACAGTTAAAAAATTATATTATCTATTATATTTATATATATAATAAATTTAAAAAATTAAAAAATAATATTGATGAATTAATACATTTATTGCGGCAAAACCTGATAGAAATCGTAAATAATATCATTTACAATGCTACATATTTTAAAATTAAAAAACCGAATTCACATTATTTACAATGACACAAATTTTAAAATTTCAAAATCGTATTTACTAATAAGAATTTAGCTAATAAAACCAAAACTATTTAAGAAGGATTTCCTTTTATCCTAAATATTTATTACATAAAAGCTTCATAAAAATTTACATTAAATGATAAGAATGGATCAATTCATTAGTTGAAACAAACCTATCAAAGAACGTTAGAAATATCATTTACAATACAGATAATTTTTTAAATGAAAAAGATTTAACAAAAAATATTATTTGAAAGAGTAAAACAAAGTTAATTAAGAAATGTTTTACATTATAATCATATCTTTATACAATATTTTAAATAGTAGAATTAAGGTAATTAAAAAATTATATTATCTTAATATATATAAATTGCATGTCACGTTGTTTGTCCGCGATGGACTTCTAAACTACAGAACCGATTTTAATAAGATTTACACACCAGTTCCAGTTTGATCCAACTTAAAAGATAGGACAGTTTATTTTTCGAAATATCAATTAGTTCGGGAGAAATTAATTAAAACCCATTAATTTCAGTTAAATTTAACCCTGTAATGCTATTTTCCGAGTGAAACACGGCCTTCCGGAGAAGCGATCGCTTATGCATCCCGTTTCGTCCCGTAAAACAGAGTTTTTTAAATTGCCATCGTTACGCTTCCGTTCAACTTATACTCAATATCGCAGTTGAATCGGATGGACTTTCTATCGCAGAACACGGAGGTATAATTTTTTTTTACGAAACATCGACGCAAAAATTAAATATCGATTTTTTAAAAAAAGGTAAATTTTGACGGGTCTATTTCTTGAACGGCCCTGTAAAATAGACGCTTAGCTGGAAAATACAGAAAATATGTTTCCTGAAAGACAATACGATTCTGCAATGCAATTTAAAAAATTGAATTTTTAAAACTGAATTTTTTGCAAATTTTTTAACAAAGAGGCGAAATTTCGCTTTAATATTTAATTACACCGAAACTTTTCAAGATAACTTAATCAATTTTTTTTTACATAAAATTCGATAATTTTTTCAAAATTGTGTGAAAGATTGTAAAAATCTGATAGAAAATTTCACATTTAAAAATTATTTTGTCATTTATTGGGTTTTCCTCTTCAACATTACAAATCTAATTCATTGATAAATAAAAATGAGAATCAATTTTTTATATATAATTTGGCATTGCTTTGGCACACCCTGATCAATTTTGAAAACAATCCTGCAAAAATTACGCGTCTTATGAATTCATTCCAGGTTTTCCACCATCCATACTTCTCCTGAAAGTTGGGACACCAGTAATGCTACTACGAAACCTTTGTCCTCCAAAGTCATGCAATGTCACCAGACTACAAGTGACTAGACTTAATAAGTTTGTAATCGAAGTTACGATAATTACTGGATGCGCTCCAGGAGAGTTGGTTTTAATACCCAGCATTCCACTAATTCGTCAGACTATCCGTTTGAATTTAGAAGAGTGCACTTTCCTGTAAAAGTTTGCTTTGCAATAACCGTTAATAAGTCACAAGGACAGACATTAAAAGTAGCAGAGATCGATTTAAGAGGAGACTTTTTTTCACACGGCCAATTTTATGTAGCTTGCTCCAGATTCAGTTCATCAAGCAGCTTAAAAGTTTTAGCACCAGAACCCCCCCAAATGTTGTATACAAAGAAGTTCTTGCTTAAACATAGGTATAACAATAAAATGTGGATAGCCAGCAGTTGCAAAGAAAATCATTACTTTAAAAGGATCCTTACGGACAGTTAAGGACAAGGGCATATATATAAGGAGTCCAGGGGCACCGGGACCCTCCCAAAATTAGAAAACATTATAAGTAATAAGTAATTATTATAGGATATTTTCTTAACTAGGTGCACAAAGCTCTGTTATCCCTTACTAATTCCATTACCCGAGCAATGCCGGGTACGGGAATGCTAGTATATTATATTTATAAAGAAAATGCTAAAAAATTACATAAGAGAATTATTGAAATAATAAATTTATTGCATCAAAACCTGCGAGATATCGTAAGTAATATTTTTTACAATGCTGCACATTTAAAAACTGAATTGACCTATTAGTGTCTAAAGTAATGAAGTATTTTATATTATGTCTAATATCTATTATATAAAGGGTTCATAAAAATTTGCAAAAAATTAAAATAATGAACATTCAAATAATTATTTCAAAACCTAAAAAGAAACTTAACTAATATTAATTACAAAATAAAATATTTAATACTGTTAAACGTTTTAATGAAAAAATCCTCTTAAACTGTGAAAGAAATACAACTAAGAAATGTTTTTTATTATATATAACATTCATACATAAATTTTTTATTAAAAAAATCAGAAAATTATGCTCATGAAAAAATAAATTTATTACAGCAATACCTACAAAAGAACGTAAGTAAAGTATTTCACAATACTACGTATGTGTTTTTTGCAATAAATCATATTTAAAAAAATTTTAATTTTGAAATGACTAATATGATTTTAATTAATAGAACCAAAAACATTAAAAATGAATTTATGTTACATTAGATATTTATAATATTAAAAAATTAAAATTTAGCATAATATAATAATAATATTTCAATAAAAAGACAAACCTGTAAAGGATCAAAAGAAATTTTGTATTGAATTTTAAATTTTACAGAAAAAAAGAAAAAATGATAAATTTTTCATATTAAATAGTAGAACCAAGATCCTTTTAAAAAATTATGTTAGCTATTATATTTACTTTCAAAGTAATTAATAAATTAAAAATAATATAAATAAAATAAAAAATTTATTGCAGCTAAACCTGCCAGAGATCGTAAGTAATATTATTTAGAATACTACTAATTTTAGAATGATAAAATTGTATTGACTAATATGATTTTAGTTAGTAAAATCAAAAATAATTAAGAAGGTATTTATATTATCTTAAATATATATTATATAAAAGGTTTATAAAAATGTGCATAAATTAATAGGAATGAAGCGATTAATTAATTGAATTCAAACCTATAGAAGAATTTAAGAAAAATTATTTACATTACAAAATATTTTTAAATGAAAAAGATATAACAAAAAAGAATTTTGAAAAGTAGAACAAAGATAATTCATAATTAATTTTTCTTTTATATATTACATTTATACATAAAAGCTTTGTAAAAAGGTCATAAAACTATACTAATAAACCAATAAATTACAGCAAAACCTCCAAAACAGCGTAAGTAATGTTTTTTAAAATGCTACGTATATTAAAAATTATTTCTTAAAATGATTAATAACGTTTTTATTAGTCGAACGAAATAGCATTTAAAGAACTTTATATTATCTTCGATATCTATAACATAAAAAATTTAACATTTTTTGTAAAATTATAATAATTAAAAATCATTAAGTATCAACAGCACCTATAAAGGTATAAAAGAAATTTTATTGACAGGTCTAAGAATGTTATTTTTTGAAAATTATTATTTTAAAAAGTAGAATCAAGATAATTGTTTTTAATTTTTTATTAACTACTCTATTTATATATAAAATATTTAAACAATTTATAAAATTTTAATATTAAGAATATAATTAATTATTATTATTTTCTTGATATTAAATTATTGCTTAAGATCGTAAGTAGAATTTAGAATGCTACATATTTTAAAATCTATAGAAATAGATGTCTAATATTTTTTAGTTAATAGAGTCAAAATAAAATAAGAAGTATTTTAAATGATTTTCGATATTTATAACATAAAAGTTTTATACAAATGTGCATAAAAAATAAAATTTAAAGGCATAATTAATTCAAGCAAACATATAAAAAACATTATAACAGTAAAAAATATTTTTTAAATAAAAAACATTCAACGAAAATCATTAATTTAAGTAGTAGAGCAACAATAATAAAAAAAAAATATTATATCTATCACAACTATACCTAAAAGGCTTTTAAATTTTTTTATACAATTATAATAATGAACCTATAAGTTTAGTTTAGCAATACTTCCAAAAGAATATAAGTAATGTTTTCACAATACTTCATATTTCAAAGATTAAAAATTAAAATGACTAATTTGGTTTTAATTAAGACAATTAAAAAAGGCAATTAAAGTTTTTAAAGATAATTAAACATATTGTATTATCTATTATATTTATATATAAAATGTATAAAAATTTATAAAAAATAATATTAATGAATTAATAAATTTATTGCAGCAAAACCTGCCAAAGACCGTAAGTAATATTACTTATAATGCTACAAACTTTAAAATATAAAAATCATATTGACTAATAAGATTTTAGTTAGTAAAACCAAAAGTAATGAAGAAGGATTTCATTTTATCTTAAATATTTATAACCTAAACGGCTCATCAAAATTTGCATAAAATGATATGAAAGAATCAATTAATTAATTGAAACAAGCTTATAAAAGAATGTTAGAAATATCATTTACAATACAGAATATTTTTTAAATGAAAAAGATTTAAAGAACTACATTATTTTAAAAAGCAAATGAAATGTAATTAAGAATTGTAAAATATTATCTATCACATCTGTAAAATGAAATTTTAAATAGTAGAATTAAGGTAATTAAAAATCATATTTTTTTTATATTTATATAAGAAATGTTAAAAACATTTACATAGAAAATACCAATGAAATAATAAATTTATTGCAGCAAAACTTGCCATTGATCGTAATTAATATTTTTTTACAATGCTACATATTTTAAAACCTTAAAACCGAATTGACTAAAATGACCTAGTAGCATCTGGAGTAATTAAGAAGTATTTTATATTATCTCAAAGAAATTAATATATAATATGTTTATAAAAATTTTCAAATAATTATAATAATGAAGCAGTCAAATAATTACAGAAAACATGTAAATGGACATAATTTATATTAATTATAACATAAAATGCTTAATAAAAAATTTTAATGAAAACATTATTTTAAGCACTTGAAGAAAGATAATCAAGAAATGCTTAATATCATCTATTTCATCTATATATAAAGTTTTAAAAATTTCATTAAATTATACTGATTATACAATAAATTTATTACAGCAAAACCTCCAAAAGAACGTAAGTAATGATTTTTAGATTGGTATAAATTCAAAAATTAAAAATTGAAATGAATAAAATGTTTTCATTATTAGTAACTAAAACTATTAAAATAATTTTATATTAACTTGAGTATATAGAAAAGAAGAGATTTTAATATTTTATATACTATATTAATGAAAATTTAATAAATATCTGCATCTTTTTTAAGGAATTAAAGAAATGTTACTTACAATTGTACACATTAAAAAAGCTATAAAAAGAATTAAAAATTTGTGATTTTAAATAGTAGACCAATATAGTTTAAAAAAATTATTATTTATAATATTTTCTGTAAAATGATTCTAAAATTTACAAAAAATATTATTAATCAAATTATAAATTTTTTTGAGGCGAAACCTGCTAAAGATAGTAAGTAATATTATTTACAATGCTACATATTTTCAAAATAAAAATTCAGATATATTAATTTGATTTTTGTTAGTATAACCCAAAAGAATTAAGAAGGACTTTAAATTATCTTAAATATTTATAAAATAAAAGTTTTTTTTAATTTACACAAAATAATAAGAATGAAGCAATTAATTAATTGAAGAAAACTATAAAAATTATTACCTACAGTACAAATTATTTTTAATGAAAAGGTTTTACTGAAATAGGAATATAATAGGAGAACAAAGATAATTTGGAATATTTTCATGTCTATGACATCCTTATATAAAATTTTCTTAAAAAAATTCTTAAAATTATAGTAATGAACCAATTAATTTATTACAGCAAAACCTCCAAAAGAACGTAAGTAATGTTTTTACAATGCTACAGATTTTAAAAATTCAAAATTGAAATGATTATAGGGTTTTAATAAGAGGAACCAAAAAATTAATGAACACTTTATATTATCTTGGATATTCATGACATAAAGAATTATAATTTTGCACAGTATTATAATATTGAAAAATTAATAAATATAAGCATAATCTGTAAAAGAATTTAAAAAAATATTAAAGTCTAAGAATTATTTTTTTTAAAAAAAATTATGATTTCAACCTTTAGTTTGCCGGAACCTAACCTCGAAAAAGTTACTTTGAATGCGAGGATTGAGAGAAGAAGGATAGCAAATGCTCTTATTTTAAAAGTTTTTATGTTGTTCGATTTAGACCTCCCGTAGTGTTACTTGGTTGTCTTTTTTCCGTCTTAACAAGGTTGGCTTTTGCAGTTTTACTATGGCTGCCTTGAAAAAGCTTTTTATCGCATTTTTCCCTTAAACATTAGTTTGCTAATTCCGTATGTAAAAGTAATGACTTAAATTTTATAATACTAAATAACCTGTAAATAGGACAACCACGTTATAATTATTTAGCACATTAAACAAATTGTTGTCAATTTTTTAAATTATATTTGTGATTAAAAAAAATTCTCAAGCCTTACTGAAGCTGTAAATTTAATTCTTATACAGCTTGAACACATCACTGTGAATTTTATTTTGTTATTCTCCTAGGTCATTTATCATTATTAAATGTAACGATTTATGTATGACGTACAAATATCATAATTGATTTTTTTCTGAAAATATTTGTTTTTCCTTGCACAAAACAGAGATAACAAACCTTAGCTATTTTGTAAATTTAATGTATCTACAAAATAGGTGATTTTTGTCATATATTTTGTCGGTTCAAATTTTTTAATATTAATATATTGTACCCATAAAAATCAAATATATTTTTTATTCCTAATAATTTTGGACGGTTTTTAATACAAATCACTAGTGACGTTTCCCTATTTTAATATCGATTTATATAATTTATAATCGATCATTTTCCCGAGAGTTTCAATAGCTCAGAGCATTGTAGTATTTTCGAAAAGTAGGCTTAATCTCGTAGACAATAAATAATTGATTTAAAAAGACATTTTTTTTCTGCATAAAAATTTACTAATATGTAGGTAATTACCACGTTTAAGATTGTTATTTTAACCAAACTAAGATTAAATATGGCATACGTAGAATTTGGTACATCAGACTTCATCACTATGATATTATGTTTAAAAGTAGTTATCAAAAAATTTAAAAAATCTTTAATAATTAAATATAGCCTTCTAAATGATCAACTTTCGCTAATAGCTACAAGTATTTTTACAAGTATTTTATTTAGATTATCTTTCAGAAATGCTTCACATTAATTCAAAAATTCCTGCTATTTTAAAGCCAATGTATTTTATTTTATTTGAGTAAAAATATTTCTGAAAAAGTTTGAATGTCTGGTAATTTTTCAGGGAATTGAAAAGAAGACATAGAGATTTTAATATTTCTCTTCTGATGTTTGAATGCATAAAAAGCTACTAATTACATTTTTTTATAGATTTTAAGAGCCTCTTTTAACATTTTAACCCTCTAAGGGTATTTTAGGTAACCCTCTAAGGGTAACGTATTTCTACGTAGCCGCAAGACGTCACGGCAAGGGCGCTGCACGTATTTTAACGTAGGCCGAGAGCCGACACTCTTTCGCTGTGCACGGAAAATAACGTAGGGGGTTGTCTGTTCTCCAAGCGTCGCCGACGCATTTTAACGTTTTTCTTTCCCCCAACAAGTTTGGACATCTTGATGGATCTGAGGGGAGTCAACACAATGGATGTTTTACGACCATTTAAGAATTTCAAAGGAACTGAGGGTTCGAAGGGTCCTTCAGGGCAAAAGGGCGTTTTGAATGGTCACGGAGTAAGAGAGGAAAAAGATCTCGTTGAATAAAACAGGAACAAAAATTTTTCTCAACTTGTGTGTCCCATAAGCGTCTGTGTGTACTTAGATTTAATTTGTATTTAGCTTCAATAGTATTTCTTGGATAAAGCTTATTTGAACGAAATTTTGTTTTAAAGTTCCATTGAATTTTTATTCAGAATGCGGTTTTATGCTCTCTTGTGATTAAACATCGCACTGAAGCATTAAACTCAAAAGGAATATATTTGAAAAATTGCTATCAATATATAATTAATAAATTAAATATATTTCGCATTTACAATTAAACTATTTTTAAAATGCAAATTTATGTTTTTTACTCGAATCTCTACCTTCAATTATTTTTCTTCGCTCAAAGTAAACAGATGCGATTGAATTTTGTGTTTAAAAGTAGCCTAAATTTTGAAGAATATAATAAAGTATACTGTTATATTGTTTCTCTTTTCAGATTTATAATGTGTAATAGCATGAAATTATGTGTTCGATTTTTTATAGTGCAACTACTTTTTAAAGTTGTATAATGAACGTAATGAAATAATCTCTTTCAAATTCATAAAAGAAGCAATAAAAACATTTTTTAAAAATTATTTATATCTGAGAAGTTTAGTTATTAATGTTTATATATTTATTAATATTAGTAACAATTAATATTTTAACTTTTAATACTTGATTATAAGTATTTATACCTTGATGTAGACAAAAGAAATAGCAAAATAAATTAAATTATATGTTTGAAAAATTTTAACTGATAACATTTTAAAAGTTTTGACTCTGTAAACTATCTTAACAAATTTTTTAAATAGTTTATCTAAGAAGATACTTTTCTTAGATAAAACGGTAAATATATAAGATTTAAAAAAAACTCAAAAATTCTGCATTTATTTTACAGTTTTTAAACATTTTTTTCTTTGTTATGCTAAAGAGACTTCTTCATTAGAGGCTAAAATCATTAGAGGATAAATAACATAGCTTTTGAAAAATCTTGGGCAAAATGCAGCACGACTTTCTATGACATGATTTTAAGAACCTACTAATGGAAAATAACGCAAATAAAGGCTTCACTGTTGCGTGAACTATAAACTATTTATGAATATGGAAAAGTTTTAGAGTTCATAACGCTTGAAATCATAACCTGTTACTTACTAAGATCAAATAAATGAATTTACATTACTTTACTCAAATTTTGGCAGGTGTTTCTTATGGAAGAAAACTTCATAAACTGCACACTTTGGTGTGGAACGATATTAAAAGTTGTCGGGCCCAAACTTGAAAGCAATTTTTATCAAGATTTTATTATTATTATTATTATTAAAAGCAATCTAAGGATTTACAATCATGATAAAGATCAATGGTAGTATTAATCTTTATATTCTCTCTTATATGCTTATAAAGTGTAGCGCTATCCGTATTTTTTAGTATATTTGAATAGAAACAATTATGAATTTTGAATCTTTTATATTGGAGTGAAAATTCGATATTTTTGCAGTAAAGATATCAAAGCAACGTACCAAACTTCATTTATCTATTTTTTGTATTTTGAAATAATTGCCCAAACACTCACGGAAAGACTGACTCATGGATAATCAATATTTTGACACATTATATTAAAACAATTTAATACAAATCTACATTTTGATAATTTTGTGCGACACGCATAATATATCAAGGTGTTTCCGTTTCGGAATATCATGTATACGCATACACGATTTTTACATACAGATTCAGGCATACAGATTTCCTATCAACTAGTTTCATCTAATATTTGGCACAAGATTACATCTAACTTATTTACAATTAATTTAAGAAAATTGTAATATTTTTACTTACGAGAAAGAAAGAAATTAAAAATTTCACAAATTCTTTGACTGAAATGATTTCTATTGAATGCTCTGCCTTTTTAATTCCGGCTATTGAATTCAGAAAAGCTTAAAAACAGGATTAAAAAAGATTCAGGGACTTAAAGTGTTTAAAAAAAAGGGATTAAGCCATATCCATTATGCTACATTGAACTGAAATTTGAGAAACAAATGTTTATTTTTAAGTCAATTATATAAATAATTACTTGTTTTAGCAAATTTCCCAAATATTTTAACGTTTCTAAAAAACTGAATTTGTTAATGTACGTTATCATGTTTAATATAAAATAGTTATACTTTTTCAGTTCTTATCCTGCTTTCTAATGTTATTTTAAAAGTTAGTTATTTAATTAAAGGTAATGTTATTTTAAAAATTAGTCATTTAGTCCCCATGCATGTTTCTTAAGTCCAGTGTTCAATTTGGTCCTAAGATGCATCAGTTACTCAATCAAGTTAATTTTTTTTCCTTTGTCTCTTGGAGATCTTTTTGATAAACTAAGAAAATTAAGTATCAGGCGTTGTGGATGGGTACGATTTGCATTCTTTCATCATTTTATTTCAATTCCCGCTGTTAGCTCACACTCCCCCTATATATATCTAGTTCATATTTTCCATCATTAATAAATTACTTTTTATTCATCCAATCAAGTTCAAGTAACTTTTTAAAAACTTGTAGTGGATGAGATTTGACGTTAACACAGTTTTTTCAAATATTAATTAGTTAATTTTTTTATTAATTAATTAAAAACTACCTTTCTCAACAAAAATTCGATTTCATTTCTCCATCGCTAAATAAGTAACGAATTCAGTTTGTTTTTCCCTCACGCCAGATTAGGCTTAACATGTTTTCAGCAGATTATTTTAAACGATTCTGTTTATTTTCGTAATGTTTGATGCATTTAAAATAAGCATTGTAAATTAATCGGTTTGTTCGACTCATTTTGAAGTATTTTCGAATTAAAATAATTGAGAATAAATACATTAGAAATTTCTAATCTGTATTGCATTATCCAACTGGTGTAGTAAACTCACGCATTTCGATAAGTTACAATGGGTTTTGAATAATCAATTGAAGTTGAAAATTCAATGCTAGTAGAAATTTTTGATCGATTATTTATAGTAATTGTGATTATGAGGTCGGGATAACCTGGTCGGTAGGTGTTAGTTTCGCATCCCTTGAGCTACAAGTTCGAACCCGCCAACCGAAGACTTTCCGTATGTATGTGTGTGTGTGTGTGTGGTGAACGTTACATTTGTCGTGGTCGCAAGTCCTCTCTGTCGAGAGTGATATTACTGTGCGTACTAGAGCAGAGGTGATCGTTCTCTGTTCTAAATCTAAATTACGATCTATGCAGTCCGTCCCATAAAAAGTGTTTTTGACGTGTGTGAGCTAGAAGTCAGACTTCTGGACTCGGGTGCTCAACGGTCCATACTCTCAAAAGTTATCGCACCCCTCCTTCCGTTGTAAAGCGGAACACGAAAAGAACAACAACAATTGTAATAATTTAATAAAAAGTGACTAAAATAGATTTTTAATCTCAAGGAAACACCAGGCCCGGATAATCTGGTTCGTTGGGCGCTGAATTCGTATCTTTTCGGCTGCGAGTTCGAACCCGCCAGTTGAAGATTCTCTTTGTGGCTGTGATACCGCCATCAACTTCAAAAATTAGAAAGGGGAAAAAAAGCAAACGAATAAATCGCAACAAACAAAAATAATAGTCCAACACCATGTTTAGACAGGAAAATGGAAAATTGCAATTATTATAATCATTTAATAAAAAGTAACTAAAATAAAAAAATTCCTTTGCTGACCTAAGAACGAATTGATTTAAAAAAATTGATTTTTATAATACTTGTTTTTAATCTTCTTTCTCTGAGTCTGAGAAACATGAATACCGAATATCTGCACCATGCGAATGATTGCATAAAAAACTTTGGAGACAAAACTTTACGAAAACCAGTTCTATAATACGTGAAGTTAATAATTTACTGAAAGGAATATCATGAATTATGAGGCTTAAAATAGTTAAATGAATATTACAATAAAGCATAACTATAGTTCAAAAAATTTTAATTAATCTGATTTATGTTCTTAACCTTTAATAACCTAGAGCTTCAATTTTGATACCAATCTTTTAAACCGAGTGTTCACATTACTATTAGTTTTTTTTATAGGTTGGCTGTACGTATTTTATTGTTGTCATATTTATATTCGCACAGTAATATTAAAAATATTACTGTGTGAATATAATAATAATAAACACTGTAATATTAAAAATAAATCACTTTCGTAAATCGGGCTACTAAGGGTTAAATTATGCTGGCAAGTAATATGTAAAAAAATCCAGTTTTTTCTGTTATATAAATAATAATAATTCGACAATATAAAGAGTTGGGAACTTATACTTGAGGTGGATTTCGTTTAAGGACTTCTTTATGGGCCTATACTGCTGTCATTAGGTTATACCTTTAATTCTTTTGTTCGGCATTTTTTTTTTTTTACTATTGGTTTCTAGTATATATGTACTTCCACAGCGATATTAAGATTATTGAATTTGTGCATTTTAGTAATTGCATTCGTTGTTCTTGTTGACAGGTGAAGTATTTCCTTTTTAAATATGTTCGTCCTATTAGTTATTTTTGGATTTTGCTGCTGAATTTTATATGTATTTATCCGTATTGTGAAGATATAGAAATAAGGCAATAATAGACGCCGCTCCGAAAATATCTAAAAAGTATTACTACTTCTTTTATCAATACGGTTGTTATCTAATTACATAAATTTTATGAACTGTAATGCATTTTCCCATATTAAATCCGACATCCTACTTAGTTGTGCAAAGTATTTCAACTCATTGTTACAACAGGCATATTTCTTTCATAACTGAAAGTAATTGCTAAAAAAGATCATTGCTTATAAATAAGGAATCGGTTATCTCTTATGCCAGTTTTCGAGAGTTTTCAAGCTATGCTGGTAAATATTTGTAAAATTTATACATCACAACTTCTGTGAAATAGCATTACCACTATCTCTTCATTAAATTCATTTACTTATATAGATTGATAATTTTATTATGTCTATGGAGATAATCCACAAAAGTAACCTTTTTTTGTAAGCAAATTTCAAATACGGTTCTAAAACATTAAATGTTATTAATTAATTTGTTGAACCGTTGGGGATTCCTACCAAAATAAGATGCTTATTCCTTTATTGAATCCATCGACATGAATAATTATTAAAAAAAATTTCAATGATTTATATCTCCACTACCAGCGGTCATTAATATGAGAAAGAAAGAGAATGCTGATATGAGAAAGAAAATGGAATGTTGCAAAATAACATAAGTGAAAATATGTTTTAAAAGTTTAATTTAACATATTTAAGACATCAATTACTTTTCCACGGTCAATTTTATAAAAAGATGTAAAATACAAAGATGTAATGCAAAGTACAACTGAAACTTTTGTGAATTACCTTGTTTGATAAAATAGCAAATATAGTAATAAATAATTAGTGTTTTCTTTTACAGAATGGACGAAAATTAGAAAATTAATTTATGTCCATTGTATTTTTTCAAGAATACTAAACATTATAAACACACCGAAATTTATGAGGAATAAAATATATTGCAGTATAATATTTAAAAGGAATCGTTTGTTCAAGCTGCCTTTTATTATTTTTGAAGGTAGCAATTTCATTGAATGTGTACACAAAATAATGGGAAAAAATGAGGGAAAAATCGCAAAAAAATATCGATAATTTTAATAAATTTCACAAACATTTTAAAATCACTAGAATATTCGATAATTTCAAAAATAAAATTTTAATAAGGACATTTAATCTTTATTTACTCTGGCATATTTCACTATGTTTCAACTTTAAAATTTCCTTATTTTAAAGCATTCAAGAGAGGAGATGCCATAATTTTTTAAAATAAAAAGCAATGATTACAAACAATATTGAGTTTTATAAAATTGCAACGGGGTATTTAAGAACCCGGATCATAAAGGCATAATTAGCTAATTATATTTCTAGAATTATGCATTTTTTCAGATATCCAATCAATTTGGGGATTTGTATCTCTTATTATAATAGAATATGATGCCCGTTCTTCTAAAAAATAATTTATGTTATAAATTGTTATTTATATGTGTCTGATTAACTGAACCATCCGTGTTTAGTTCTAATTCTAGAAAAATGCTACTATATTGCAACTATTGATTGCTCGCTACCAAAATATTACAAAAATTTATTTGGAAAAATAATGAAAGAATATGAATACAATTTTAATCCT
>JAOUZG010034964.1:0-17390 GCA_026289955.1 Argiope argentata
ACTAACAACAAGACAAGAAAGAAAAATCTTAAATGTTATGCTACAATGATGTCTCTATTCAGTGAATATTCAATAGTAATAATTGAAAGTGAGCACCAGATTTTGGAAAATAATATTTGCCGAAATTTCATATGAAATAATTTCAATGTCTTTGAAATATTCTTCTATAGAACTGCTATAGAAAAATAACTGTCAACAACTCGATGTTGTTAACTTTTTATTTCAAATATATTTTAAAAATCGTTTTTTTCCATCAATTTGTTTTATAAAATTTATTGGGTATCAACAAAACATTTGGTGTTCAGCATGTTGATATCGAGGAACAGTAAATGATTAAGCTAAATATTTAACAGTGTGACACATTGATTATGTTTTTCTGACAACAGAATTAAAATTCTGTTCTGACCCCATAATCATAATGACAGGTAGAAACAATGTTTTTTACATCATTTTTTTAAATTCTTCAATTCCATTTTCCTGTTTAGAATTATTTTTAACAACTTAAAATAATTTTTGTCTGATTAATTTTTAATAGGAAAAATAAAGAAGTATTTTACATAATAAGAGAAAAATAGTTCTATTAAGGGAAAATTATAATTATTATAAAATAAGGCTTATTCGTATGGGTGGGGAATAGTGAAAAGGCGAAACTTCTTTTAAAAATAAGAAACCAATTTCTCATTTTCTCCATGATTGCAAAATCTGCAATAGTATGTTTTGATTATCCGATTCAACAAAAGATGCATTTTACCATTTTTATATTTCAATTAGCAATCAAGCTAAAAAAAACTTGGAGTATCGATGGAAGATACTCAGAACTGTGAAGAGAAGTCATTTCGAAAACTCTTTCGAAAGAATTGAGGTTACTTGTAATGATAATTCTCTTTCACAGCGAATTTACAGCTAGATATCTTAACAATAGATTTAACCTATTTTTAAATTTTTTTTATTACATTACATAATCAAAATATAATTAAATGATACATTTTACGGAAAATGATAAATGTGAAAGACTGCCCAGACAAACTCAGCCTGAGGGTAAATTGAAGGACTCTGCCTGAAGAAGGTTCATCTCGTCATCAACTGAATACCGTAATTCAAGCAACATTTCTATTACTGAGCTCCCTTACCATCCGGCTGTTATGCCTCTAAATTGTCAAGACTCGAAATATCTCAGAGGGATTTCCAATCCATGGAGAAGCAGTCAATTATTAAGGGTGTTCAAAAAGTAGTTACACTCAAGCAACTGGGACATAAATACTTTGTTGGAAAGTCCACCACAGTACAATAGGTCTGGTTGGTAGAGCGTTGGACTCGTACTCCTTAGATTACGGGTTCGATGCTCGCCGGCCAGAAAATTTCCCGAGTGTGTGGTGGCTGGTGCTCGTTAAATCTGCTTGTGGTCTCAAAGTCCTCCATATCGAGAGTAATACCATTGGGGGTACTGGGTCAGAGGGGATCGTTCTCTGTTCCAGGTCTAAATTACTATCTGAGATGCATGAATGAAGTCCGCCCCCTAAAAAGGGTTGTGACGTGTGTGTAGCTAAGTCGTACTCTTGGCCCTAGATGGCGCTGCTTGTAAAACAAGAGACGTATATCTCCGGCTTAAAATCTGCTGATCGTATTAGTGGGCTTGCCCATGGCAAGTGCCATAAGTAACAACAACAACAGGATACAGATACTAGCAAACTATATAATATTTCATTTTCTAGAGACATTTTTCAGATCATAGCACTAATAGTTCGATACTCTGACTATAGAAAATCACTCCTTGGTCCTGAAACCAACTTAGAACTGCTCATTCGAAATGCTCATTTCATTTTCTAATGCTTTCCGTCATTGGAAAATGAAATGAGCATTGCCCACGGGTATTCCCAAGTCCTGTGCAATGTTTGCGATGCTCAATTTGTTGCTGAGGATAATGTCTTCCACCCGCTGCACCATTTCTCATGGGCTCCCCGTTGTTGGACTTTCTTGCCTTTTCACATCGGTTAAGTGTATGCTACCAATTTTTAACTGCTGGCACCATTTCTTAATGGCTGGAATCGACATTGCATGTGACATATATACTGCCAATATTTCAAGATGATTCTCTGTACTCGTTAAATGTTTTGCCCCATCCCCCCCCCCCAAAAAAAAAATACGTACTACTCCGCGTACTTAAACGTTCATCCAACTTCTCAGCCGATGTGCCATTTTTTCTACAGTTTTCACTATCCGAATGAAATTATTACCGTTGTAAGTCGTGGGACTCAATTATCATCTGCACAAGATTAGCTCCTGTTTCGCCATGATACCATCTGTGGGAAAACAAAAGTAAATTACTTTTTGAACACCCTCTGTATATTCTAATGGACAGTTCCGTTATATAAGCCAGAATTTTTGGCTAATTTAAGCCCGGGCAATCGGTAATAAGATGAACAAGAACAATGGGTATTTACGTATTAGATTGTCCTCGCCGACAGTTTAGTTATTCATTGGCGACGAATTCAAATTTAGCGATAAATCTTCAATGCCGACGAAACCAACAAAATGGCAGACGACAGTTAAAGTTTGAACAATTTTTAAAATATAGGTGGTTTTTATTGCCATTATTGGCAGTTTAGCAGCTCATTGGTGACGCCTTCAAATTTGGCGATTCGAACAACGTTATTTTCATACCTCCCATGAATAAGAAGAAGTGGAGTTTAAAACGGAGCATTTCTCGATTGATGTGACAGAAATTTTGGCTGGTTTCTGCAGGCTTTTGTGCAGGCAATTTGGAGGGAATTGTGTCAACTCCTCCATTCTTTTCGCTCTTCTGCGCTGCCATCTTAAGCAAGTAATTCTGAAAAAAATAATTTAAAAAATCATTAATATAATGGAAGTTGTAGGAATAAATAACCAAAAGCAGGAATTTGTCCCAAAAGTGAATAAAGAATCCATCATTATTATTATCGTTTGGTGGGATTTGTGTCATAGACATTTCAGAAATTAAATCTTTGGATACTTTATTTAATCTTTTTATAATTGACATCTTTTTGTGTTGCAAGAAAATAATACCTAGCTTGAATATATTTTCTACTATATTCTGTTAATTTTAATAAAATTGAACTATATTTTAATTTCTGAAATGGTAGATGTTTCTCATACATTTTACTGACTGTATTATTTTGGATTGATTATTATTTTGCATCAATTATTTCTTTACAAACTAAATATATTTAACAAATTCTTAAACTAAATCTCTTAAGGAGCATAATTTGACCAAAAATAGTTTATGTTTTTCCAATTAACAAATAATTATTGATGTCCTTCCAGAAAAACCCTAAATTAGTTAATAGAGGTTAAAATAATAAATCATTACTAAGTTTAAAAATGTATCATATTTTTAGATATAATAATTTCCTCCGGTTTCTTTCTTTTAAATAAATTGATTTAAAAAATGTTTATATTTAAACATATTTATGTATTTTACTACATCGTTCGCCGGCTTTCTGGAATAGAGGTAGCGCGTGTTCCTCATGATCTGGGAGTCCCAGGTTTGAGTCCCGGCTTGGGCATGGTTATTCTTCTGTGTGCCCTCTCTGAGATGTGTGACTGCCCCCCCCCCCCCCTGTAAAAAGGGGCTGTGCAAGCAAATGTGAAGAATGTGTAGCTAAGTCGTACTCTTGGTCCTAGTTGGCGTTACTTCAAAATCAAGAGACCCTCCTTTCGGCTTAAATCTGCTGCTGTATCAGCGGGGGGCTTGTCCATGGACAAGTGCCATAAGTAACAACAACAACTACTACACAGTTTTTTCTTTTATTCAAAGGATTTCGAACTATTTTTTAAATATAAATTTCAGTTCCTTTTTTAAAAACAAAAGCTAGACAATTAAGATATTCTCGCAAATCCACTTATGATATACAATCTATTTATTTAGTTAAGATAACTTTTCTTAGATGTCCTTCCTGAATATTCTTTTATCATACATTATTATAATTATTATTGATTTTTATGTTTATTTTGTTCGTATAATTTTGCTAATTTTGACAAATGTTTTGCCGCTGCTTTACTTCAAATACTATTAATTTTCCATATTATAAATTTTTTACTGTAAATTTTCAAATATTATTTTTCTTGATCCGGAGGTAATTTTGAATCACAACCATGCTATTTCGAAAATTTTAAAAAATAAAAGTAATTCGAAGTTTTAAAAATGATTATTTTTTTTAGCTTGCTATGTCTATTATTTATAAAAATTGCGTTTATTTGTAACAACGAAAATATGTACTAAAAAATTTGTTTTTAACATCATCACATTCCGATAATTGTGTTTTTATAAATGTGTAAACATGTAACACCAAAAGCAATGAAAAGTACTGCCAAATTATCACTTATTTTAACATTATCAAAATTAGTAGAAATATAAATTTGAAGTAATAAAATTATTATCATCATAAAGGTCTTTTTTTTAGATTTTAAAATAGTTTCAAAATAGTTTTTGCCGGTAATATGCTTTGAAAATATTTAGTAAATGCATTCATATTTCAATTTATTTTTAATTAAAAATTCTTGTCAAGAAGCTTTAAGGCTCCTTTTTTTATGAATATATACTATTCAAAAAAAAAATCTTAGGACATGATGTTTAATTACATGCTAAATTCGGTAGCATACGTCCATTAGTTTGCTCTATAGTATGTTTTGAATGACTTTGCATTGCTTATGACTCAATTCACAAACAGTATAGACCTATAAAAAATATCATTTTTTTAATGAAATTTCAAAACTTATGCGTAGACCACAATAACTGTATCCTTCTAGAAACTGAACCGGGCCGTGGTGGCCTGGTGGTAAGGTCCCGGCTCGTGAGCCGTAGAAGCCAAGGTTCGGGAACCGATTCCACAGAAGAACCGTCGTGTAAAGGGGTCTGTTGCACATTAAATCCGTCAGGGTCGAACGTTTTCCCGCTGGAAGGGTGTAGAGTGTAGAGGGGGTTGCCAGCTCAGGTGTCACCCCCGTTATCTGACCACAGTTCAAAATTATGAAATCTGTCCAAAATAGGTCTAGTGATGCTTTACAATGGAAAGTTAATAAAAAACTACAGAGTGGATGTGTTTTTATAAGTATTTCGTCCAATTTTGAATATAATTTTGAAAATTCTTTGCTTTATACAGAGTGTCCAAAAAGTTCCCGTACTGATGATTTGTGAATTTATTTTACAAAAACAATAGGTTTAAAAAGAATTATTTTTATGCCAATGATAAAAAGCACTTTTAACATAACTAAGGAAAAAATACTGAACTTACAATTATAATAAATGTTCAAAATGTCCACCCCTTTCTTGGAGACAAAGCTGAACTCGTTTGCGCATGTTTTTCGAAACGCGTTTTAACATGCTAGGAGTGATTTCTTGTATCCTTTGGGTAATTGCGATTTTCGAATCATCTATTGTTTGAGGATCACCTTCATAAATTTTGTCCTTTAAATATCCCCACAGAAAAAAGTCCGGGATAGTCCGATCAGGGGATCGAGGTGGCCAAAGATTTTTTGAGATAAGTCGATCGCCGAAAAAAGCTTCGAGCATGTCCATGGTTTCCTTACTCGTACGGTAAAATTTAATATACTTGAAAAAAATTATGGACAATGATTTTTTAAATTTGGAGTACGGGAACTTTTTGGACACCCGGTACATCTGCTATAGTCACTCCTTTATTTTAATATTTTTAATATGAATGTTTTAAGGAGCACTTTAAGAATTCCTGGATATTTTGATTTCAGGGAAGTATTTTTACTTTCAGAATTCCATGATATTTTTGCTTGAAAAGTTCAAACTCAATAATGAGAATTGTAGACAGAAATCAGCTAATCTGGTTCCTATATATATATATGTATATTATTTGACAATTTTGATACTACTATCTTTAATATACTTCATCTTTCGATCATTTTGTCAATGTATAAGAATTTTTTCTTATTAATATTTACGAAATCACCGATTCCTAATTTTTCGGGTTCTTTTTTTTACTTTCTCTTATATGCAGTGTAGAGAAAATATAGTAATCGTCAAAAAATGCAAACTCATTGATTTTGAAGAATCTCCAAGTTCCTCGAGTTAGAAAAGCACATTTTTAGAAAATGTCCGTCTGTCTGTCACAAAGATAACTCAAAAGCGCTTTGAGCTAGTCGGTTGAAATTTAGTTTGCACTCTTCGCACCACATTTGCAGATTTCTGTTAATTTCAGAGTAAAATCCGTTCAGAGGAAGTTTGTTTGCCCAGCTGTTCGAATATAAGTTAACACATTAGTTACAAAACGTAGAAAGTTAGATAGGCTAGATTCGGTACTCTATTTAGCATTTATAGTATAGAAACTTGACAAATTTTGAGTCAGATCCAACGGTGGGTTGTAAGTCTTTTGATCTATACTTTCATAAACGTGCTAACGTGATAAATCAGAAGCGTAGTTATTTAATAATATTAAATTTAATATGGGATTTTGTGGCCTCTATTGCCGTTTTATATGAAATCTCCGTTCCAATCTCTTGAGAAAAATGTATCTAAAACATAAATTCGATTTTCAGATAATATGGATGGCATGTCAGAGATTACTTGTCCAAAATCTTTCCAAGGGTGACATGATCGATTCAGTAAGAATACTAAATTTTCGCCAAAGTTTAATATTTTGTAACTATTGCACGCCAACTCCATGCAAGAGTTCTTTGACATTAAAAATGATGCGAGAAAATTTTGGCGAGATTACTCCTGTTGGCTTGTCTTATAATTTAGGAATGGTTATCTTCAATCTTCGACTGCTGCATTAATATATACAAATTTTTCATTGTATGAAGTAAAAATATCATGCCATTTTCTGAAAACTTATTTAACCCTTTATCTACTGAATGATATTGCCATCAATTTTCCCAACTTAATTTTTGCGCCAGTAATTAAGTTTCCAAGCAGAATAATTCCAGAGAACAAGATAAATTTTAATTAATAGAAATATCTTAATTAATTTAATTATTAATTAAATATTTTTCGCTCCTACATTTAGCTTATAACAGCTTCTTGCTATTTGAGTTACATTCTCCGTGTTTTTTAGAATACCATCGGCCAAACTAGTCATATTACGAAAATATAATCCGAATTTAAAGGGTACTTGTAAGTGCCGTCGGTAGATAATGGGTTAAAATATTCTCTTTTTATTATTGTTTTTGAAATCGGAAACAAAATAATTGCAAAGCAATAAAATTGTTATCACTATCTGTATTGTATTTACTTTTGCTAAATAAAATTTATTTTGAAAGTCTCAGATCTATTATTTATGGGACTCACTTAAAAATGAGGAATTAAAAAAAATGAGATACGGTAATTAAAGTTTGTGGGGATTTCGCATTTATTAACCCCCCCCCCCCTGTAGTTTGATACTGCTTATTAAATAGGGAGTTGTTCCAATGGAGAAATCGTGATTTATTATTCTAAAAATCAGGTCTTATATCTTCATCCCCTCTCATTCGATCGTTGACTGTTTGTTTTTCAAGATACTCAGTCAATCAAAAAGATCTCTGTAGGCTTGCCGAATATTTCAAGCTAATTCAATGTTTGCTTGTTTGATGACCACTTATCTTCATATTTGCATAAGTGAGTTATTTTAATTGTGAATTTCTCAAGTTGATTTTCAAGTTAACTTGCTGCCCTTTCTGAACTTTAGCATACAACCGGACAACAGACGGAATGCGAGGATGGAAAAGAATAGTCGTTATTGGAAGGAAAAATTGACACAACCGTACATCGTTTTTTTTTTTTTTTTCGTTTTGAAGCTATATAAATAAGTCCAGTTTTTTTAAAATACACCTCATATGCTTTTTTTAGTTCGCCTTAGCTGCTAACAGGAATCTGGAAAATTGACCTTGGAAGAGGAGTAAAGTTTAAAGGTTGAATATTTTTTATCCCTATGTGGATCTTACTGGATTCAGCATTTCGATAAAACGTTTCATACGAAAATTATATAATAAAACCTTTCAGGAATACTATTAGAAACGATTGTGATTTCTTTTAACTCGTTTCTCAAAGACAACGTTCCATTACATTTTTTATATTTTAAAATAATTATAATAAGAATATGATGTACTTACTTTTCCAAATGAATTTTGATGAAATTACGACATCGGCTTACTTTTGGCAGATATTAAAAATAATGCCAACTTTACATGATGATCCGGTTTCGTTAAAAGGCAGAACATCAAAGAGAGGTCATTTCTGTTACTTTTTTTTCCTCCGTGCGAGCTAAATCCATGTAATTAAACTGATTGTAAAATCTTAAGAAACTGAATGCACCTCTTATCTTGGACAATAAATAGATCACGTAATCAGCAAAATCGTAAATATGGACCGAAATTTTGTGACAACTTGAAGGGCAGCACAATAGTTTCCATAAATGAATAAGCAAAAATAATTATCTGAGATCAGCTGATTAGGAATCACTTGATAACTGAATTTTTTTTATTGCTCTTAAAAATCTGACATTTTTTTGCATAATCATTTTTGATTGTTTTTTATATTTTACTTCAAATAAAATGTCTTTGTTGCCGTTTATGTGCGCAAAATGAAATTTATGACCATCCCTTTCCGAAATTTTGTTGTTGTTTCTAATGGCACTTGCCATGGACAAGCTCACTGACACATTCAGCGATTTTAAGCCAAGGGTGCGTCTCTTGTTTCGAAGTAGCGCCAACTAGGGTCAAGAGTACGACTTAGCTACACCCTTATCACATTCGCTTGCACAGCCCCTTTTTACAGAGGAGCACATTCATAATATCTCACAGATAGAACACAGAATAACAACTATGCCCTAAACAAGGCTTGATTATGAGGAAGGCGCGCTACCTCTATGCCAGGACGCCGACTCCAAAAATTTAAAATAACGTGATTTGAATTTTTTTAAATCTCTTTTTTTCATTTTTTTCACAATTATTCTTTAATTAGTTCTGTTGCATAGTTATTTCATTTCACAGTTAAGCCTATTTATTAATATAAATATCATAAGAATGTTGGTTTGGTATAATTATGCATTAGTATTATTATTATTATTATTATGCATTATTATTTTTAATGTTATAGCAAATTGTTTTGATTTATTTAATTTTTAAAAGATATAAAGTATGCTGCGCAAATGAATTTCTATGACAGTTATGATTTTTAATAAGAGAGAATATTTTTAAAATGAACCTGCTAGTTAACCCTTTCAAAGGCAATTTCTTTCTAGTCATGGTATATTTAAGTAATTTTAGAATTAAGATTAGCTTAAGTAAAATATTTTATTTAACTTATTAAATAAATTTATTTTAATTAATTAATGAATATGGTTAATTATTAATTAAGTAACAAATCCAGATATCCCATTGTATGTGAGATAAGGAACTGAAACATCCATATTTTTATTCAACTTCCAAATTTGTCAAAACTTGGGTCAATCTACATAATTTCATACAAAAACTGAAAAATCTGGTGGGAAGCATACTTCCCCCTTGAAAGAGTTAATATCAGGACTAGCTATTACCTTGATTAATTACTATTACTTTAAATAGTTTGTAAAAACAACAGATGCATCTGTATTGTCTTTCTCTTTCTTCAGGAAATTTTTGTTTCTTTTCCTTTTCGGTGAGTAGATAACTATGTATTCCGATTTGTAATATAATCTGTAAAATTCATGTGATAATAATACATATAGCTGGCTCCAAAATTTTAGATATTGGGTGTACTTTTCAGAAACTACTTTTTAGAATTGAATTTTTCTAAACAGGAATAACGATAGTTTTTAAGAGGTTTCATGGACCAAATCGGAGCTGTTTTGAAGAAGAAAAAAGAGAGAGAGAACTTATGCGCGGTTTGATTTTTACACATTTAGTAACAAAATATTTTGTTCACTTTCATCCTCCTGTGACATCAACATTGTGTCACGGATAAGACTTTCTATGTTTATTGGTACTTCAATGACATGTCATCGATATATCACCACGGATATAATGCATGCTGCTCATTTTACATAAATGTAAATTTCATTTGATAATACTATATATTACTATCTTTCAAAATTTTAAATATTCGACCTACTTTTCAGAAAAAAATATATTGAAACTTATTTCATCATCGATTAGAATAGAATTTTTCCAAATAGGAATAAAGATAGTTTCTTAAGAGATTTCATGAACCAAAATTTGGCTATTTTGGAAAAGAAAAAGAGAACTTCTATATGGTTTGATTTTTACACATTAAGTGATAAGATATTTTAATTCACATTAACACTTGTTGTGACATCAACGTTATGTCACTTATAAGACTGAGGATATTTATTGGCACTTTAATGAGGTGCCGTCGATATATCGATGCTGTTTATGTTAAATGAACCCCTTCCCCCACAAATTTTGTGAACAAATCTTGTAAAGTTGCGTTGCATTGGAGGTATTGTTTTGTAAACTATCATAAAAAAGAAAGACATAATTGAATGCCGAATTTATAACTTTGAAGTTATCTTTTTTTAAAAAACAATTTATTAAATTTTATGATTAAAATAGAATAATTTTTTTTGCCTTTTGCAATAAACAAAATTGATCCCATTGATTTACATGCCTCATTTCCTAATTTCATTTCTAAAATAATGCAGTGTTAAGGATTTTTGTATTTTATATTTATGCAATTTAATGAATTTACTTTGTAAAACGTTTGTACACAGTGATTAAAACTTCCGTGACTCGTTTTGCCGTTAAAGTGTTTAAACTTATTTCAGGATTAGGGATATGTAATTAAAAAAATAATTATCTATAAGTTTATTATAATTTATCAAACCCAACAGATAAAACAAATTAAATTGCTGTAATTGAAGTTAAAATTTAAAGAACTTTGTTTAAGTAATTATCTAAAAATATTGATTAAATAATTCAGTATTTTTGAAAATTTTAGTCTTTAAACAGAACACGAAGCACATGCATTATTTGCATGCCTTTTTGTCAAAAATGCTTAGAAACATCTACATTAAGTGTTTAGTCAACCATTTCTGCGATCAGTGACTGTTCAAATTAGCAATTATTGTGACACACTGGTAGACGGGTGAAATAATGGCAGCAAGTTTAAACACTCAAACCGGTTTCCGTCATACCATACCAACCTTTCCGAAATTCAGCATCTATTTTAGGAAAACGAGAAGGACTTAGATGGAATTTTTTTTTATGAATGGTATTTTATATCCAACCAAAAAAGCTATATAAAGAGATGCGTTGATAACTTATATGTTCTGTCTATACAGTTAACGACCAGATCTGCACCTGAATAACGAATGGTTGCAACAATCATAAATTAAATTGCGAATGCAATACTCCTGGACTAATGTGTAGCTACTTCGCAAAACTAATTAATAAAAAAGGTTTTCTTTTGATAATTTGATGACGCATAAAATGTCTACACATCAAAAAGTTTGAAATGACACCTGGAATTTTGAAAGTAGGTTTCTTTGATAGCAGCAAGTCTTCATCATTGCAATAATTATTGCGAAATGCATATGGAGCTTTACAAATATCTCTTAGTTTAATACCAGCAAACGATTTTTTTTTGTCTTTGTTTCTTCAAAGTTTATATATAGAACGAAAATGCTTCTTTTTTTAATGGCAGCAAACGATTTTTGTTTTTGTTGATGAAAAATGCATATGGAACTTTGCAAACATACATTTTTTATATCAGTAAGCAATTTTTTTGTATTTATCGCTTCAACAATTACTGTGAAATATATATGGAACTTTTTAAATGCTTTTTTTTAAATATCAGCAAAGTATTTTTTTTTTATTTGTCACTGCAATATTTACTGCGATATTTATATGAAACATTAAAAAAAATTTCCTTTTTTAATAGCAGCAAAAGAATTTTTTTCTTTGACACTGCAATAATTGCTGCAAAATGTGTAATGAAATTTATAAATATTTCTTGATGTATGTCAGTGATTTTAAAGGATTATTGCAGAAACGACACACTTCTTTTTTATTTATTTAGATTTGCAATGGTGTACTAGAAAATTTTAAATTTTCAGTTTTTAAAAACTCATTTTTTGTGGAATGTGTATATTACAGTAGAATATACAGCTTGAAAAATCAGGAGGTAAAAAAAATCGTTTTAAATTAAAATATTTTTTTTTTCTTTATTTGGGAATATTTAGATAAAACATTTTACTAAATTACTTATTCACATTTATTTAAAAGTTTAAATGAAACTTACAGAATATTTTATTTGAAAACCGCGTAAGATTCAGTAAGATTCAAAAAAGCACAAATGGGTGAGAAAGTTCACTAAGAAGAATTTTTAAATTTTTAATGAGTAGTTTAGTAAATACAAGTTTAAGTGGAATTAGTTTTGCTCTAACTTCTCAAATTATTGCTGCAAAAATCGATTTTAGCATTTTCATAATTTTTGGAGGATCATGAATGCTTTAAAATATGAATATTCAACAAAATCCCGAGGTAGGTTATTTCTACGATTACATTTTATCTTGTTATATTTTTCCAATAAAAATAAAAGAAAAAATAAATCGGCGTTTAAAAAGCAGTCAGTGAAATTATAGAACCTACACCAAAGCTTCTGATTGATTACTTAATTTTTTTTCCATTTGAAAAATCGTTACCTTAGATAAATTCCCTAACCTTTTCCGATTTCTATCTTCTACAGGCATAGTAAAATAAAAGCACCCCAAACCCCCATTACCTGACTGTTTTTGTCCTTTTTGCGTGGCTAACCAATCAAAATCCCCTATGTTCCTTTTATGCTATGTTTAAATTAAAATAAATCTTTCATTCGACGTGATAAAGTAAAATTCATCAACGTCGTTTAACATTACTAAACGAATTTTGTTCCTAATTGAATTAAATTTGGTACATGATTTATTTTTTGTATTAAAAATAAATTTTAAAAAATGTGGAGCCGAAATTTTTTTAAAATTTTCGTAATATGAATTTTGAATGGAAAGAAGAATTTGTAGAATAGACTTTTTACAAGTTTTAAAACAGGACAAATTTATAAAACAAACTGTGGAACAAAAGAATAGTAAAGAATTTTTTAAACAAAATTTTTATGGAATAAAAATTTTTTAGCAGAAAAATGTTTTTTTAGAATTGTTAAAATAGAATTAATAATTTTTAAAGAGACTTTATTTTAGAGTAACAGATTTTTTTAAATTTTTATTATGGAAATTTAGAATAGATGTTAGAACAGAATGAAAAAATTTTTATTGTAGAATTTTCGAAAAACAATGCTTTGAACAGAAATTTTTTCAAAATTCTATTTTGTTTTTCAGTTATGTAAAAAACTTCCGAGCCAAAAATACTTTTTATTTTGAAATTTAAAAAATCTTTGGTTGAAGTATAAATTAAAAAGCTAATTGGTAATCTGTCTTCTCTAAAATATTCTTTAGGCCTTTTAGTGATCATTTTAAAACTATCTGAAGAAAACCCGGTTCATTAGTTAATTTGATGTTGACAAAAGAAGACAAAAGTATTCTATAACTTAAATTTAAAATGTTCTGAATATGCATTTCTATACATCCCTGAAATGTCTCAAAGTAAATTGGCTTCATATATTTTGGAAATAAATATATTTAAATAATTTTTAATTTCAAATTACGGCGCTTCATAGACACGCTAATCGCCGATATGTTTACTTTCTGGCGCCATATGACGTAAGTTATAATTTATTAAAATGGCACCTACATTCTTAGTCATAATTTGAATAATTTAAAAAAAAAATCTCAACTCGTATATTTCATTTCACAATCAGCCCGGATTTAAGAAGGAATGTGAAGAAAACACACTGAAAGGAGAATAATTCACTTCACACGACTTGAATTATTTTCACATTTATTATTCAAAGCACGAGATTAGAATTTCAAATTAAATAAATTTCAGATTCGTGAATAAGAACCAGGAGAAGTTCACGGTCAAGTTGTTTCACTTTATACTGAGAAAGAAGAAAAACTAGGCCGCGGATCTCATCTTCTTTTCCATATTTTTTCTTTTTCTTTGGTATTGTTTTAACTCCAGGTAATTTTGGTAATTGATTGATTTATGAGATATAATAATTGTATTAAATTTCGATTAAATCTGTATTCATAGTTTCATAAATCATATTCAGGTTTCCCGCATTAAAGTAATTTTACTAACTCGTTTTCTAAGTATATATAAAAAATACTATTATGATTCGAACTTTATATTTTAGCATTCGAGTGCTCAAAATACAAAATTTTGAAATTATTACTGTCTTATATTTGAAAACATAAACTCGTTTTCAGGTAGAAGATCGAAATTTGGAATATGGTTATTATGTCAAATTTACAGATTTCTTGCAAATTTTTAATGAAATCATTCATATAAAGTGAATCTGTTTGTTTTGAAGAAAACATTGATTATATCACGTAAAGAGCAATTTGGAGCAAACTTTTAACATCTAAAAAGTATACCCAAATCAACACCGTCTGTCCATCTTTGGATTCAAGCAAATATGACAGCAATACCTAAAGAACCCAATAAATTAGGTAAAGGACTGATTTTGTTTTAGATAAATGAAGTTATTCAAATCAAATAACGTCTGCCAGTCTGTGGATTGAAGTAAATAGGACTGCAATAACTAAACAACCCAATATTGTAAGCAAATGACGTTTTGTTATTAAACTTAATCTGCTGCTAAATCTCTAATTAATCTAATTAGCTTTGTATCAAATCGTGGATTCATTCTATCAAATTTAATCTTAACCAGTTATAAACTACACATGATGTATTTTCTGTACATGAAAAACGTTTCTTGATGAAAATTATTGTCAGTGTGGCATCAAAGAAGACTCTATAAATTTCGAGAACAAAGCCTGTGCGCTATAGCGATGACATAGACAAGAAATTAGATGTCTCCTGACGTCGAAGACTCTTGCTTTCAGTTCTTTCCTGAAGTATGAAGATCATTAGGCATTCTTTCTAAAGGGTTCTTTGCTGTTTGCAAAGAGTCCAATGTTATCAAGTGAGGCTCCTTTGTGTTTGGTTGGTTTGCTCTCCGGTGACCCCACTAAATTTCGAGTATATCTCATATTCTAGGAGTGTCCTTCGTAATTGAAGATGAGATGATTTCTGCATGGTGGTTGGATCTCAATAACCTGGAGGGTACACTAATAGGTGGGGATAGATTCCTTCCATCGATGATGAGGTGTACTTCCTACGGGAAGGGTTATACCATGGCCGGTGATGGCGATTCCCGCCATTGTTGCTACTGCGGCGGTCTAGTCATTCAGCCTAATGGTTTAAATCCATGTGCCTTTGTTGTGGATCGAAAAGTCTGGTATGAATTCCCACATATCTCTTGTTAAAATGGGGTATAGCCTGCATACTCCTTT
Source organism: Argiope argentata (assembly GCA_026289955.1). Taxonomy (NCBI): domain Eukaryota; kingdom Metazoa; phylum Arthropoda; class Arachnida; order Araneae; family Araneidae; genus Argiope; species Argiope argentata. The sequence goes on from JAOUZG010034964.1 coordinate 15,372, forward strand.
TTTACCTCAATATTACAAAACACAAAACACTGACTAGCTTGAATCTGAAACTAAACTTCTGAGCAATGATGTCCATGCCCTTTCCCAAGATACACAATTTTGGTGCATTTGGGGGGAGGAACACCCCCTTCTATTTTGGAGTATATGAGAAAAATTCAGAAAAATCATCCCCACTAGATTTAGACGGAGATAATATTACACATTATAACTGTATTATTTAACTTCAAGGCTTATTATATACATAAATATCCATCATGGAATCTGTACATTTGGTGTCACGTTTTCAGTGTAATTATCCTCATTATCTAACGTCTAATTGTACGTTCCCTAACAATATAATTCTATTTATATTACGCGATAAACCTTTTTTTTCTAACCTAACGCTATTTTCTTTTTTTATTTCTTATATAAAACGTGCAGCTGATTTCAACATTAAATGATAAAATTCATTTTGCTTGTAATGCACGAGAGAGTTAAGTAGACTGAAGTTTCCAGACAAAAATTAATGAATAAGCAACGTAATCCCTCAACTGGTCGAATATATTATCTAACATCTTAGAGGAACTAGTTAATTGATTTCATAAAAATTTGTTAGAAAGGAAATTTATAATGCGATATCTAAAAAGTATGAAAAAATAAATGGAATCTGCATTTCTTTGCTTTCCATATTTTAAATAATCATGCTATTAATTATTTGTAAAAACAACGAAAGACTGCTTAAACTTCATCGAAATATTGAAAAATATTAATGAAAATACAATTTTTTAAAATTAACAAAATAATAGAAAAAAATGGACAATAAATATAATTAAATTAATAAAAATGTAATTTTAAAAATTTTATGCGGGTGCAAAAATTATTTTTAAGCGTTAACATTTCTGGAAAATAACATACAGAAACACTGAAGATTTTCTTAGTATATAAATTTGATCTTTGTACAATTTTAATTAATAAAGTATTCCAAGGTAAGAGTACCAGCCTTTCAAAGTTTTTTTTTTTGAGTGTCACGTTTTATTATAGATCTTTGTCGAATGGTCTGCATTGTACTATGTCATAAGTTAGACATATTCTTCTTTATTATTTGCAGATAATATTCTAATTAAAGTTTAAGTCTGTGAACAACTAATTGTTCACCAGTTATTTAAAAAAATAAATTATTTGTCCTAGGCAAAAGTGTTCAATTCGAAAAATATGTTGATTGAACTTTTTATAACATATCTGGGATATGAAATAATTAACAAAAAAAATTACCAGAAGCCTAATAAATTTTATATGAGTGATTTTATGTCGTTGCAGAATTTTATTTTATCTTTAAGATCTTACTCGATGTTTTTCTAAATTTATGAATAAGAAATGCTGTTATTTATGCTTGGCTTGGTTTTTATCCTTTACAAAAGTAAATTTTTTGATATGTGTAATTAATCATTTGTATGTGTATCGAAAATCATTTATTATTGATCAATAGCCTCTTTGTAAAAAAAAATATGATTCTTTTTTTTAATTAAGATTTTCATTACCTTTAAATTTTAGTACGAGTAAAAGATTCCATTTTTCAAAAATACACAAAGTAACAAAAATAGATCTTTTTATTTCAAAGTAAATTCACAAAACAATAAAAGTTAGTGTAATTAATGATGTTGGGCTTCAAAAATTCCATTAGCCTTTCGATTCTTTCTTGAAAGTAGAGTTCGCTTAACCGTATCTGTGACTGCAGTCGCACACTGGGCATGCGCCGCCGGTGTTTTTGATTTTGCAAGGAGGGTTGCATCTGGGGGGAGAACACTGCACTCCCACTGGGTTGCCAACTGAAAAAGAAAAATATTATTAAAATAGGAAACGATATTTTGTTAAAAATTAAAATTTAAATATTTGTTAAAACGAAAATACACACACACACACACACACACACACACACACACACACACACACACATACATACATACATACATACATACATATATATATATATATATATATATATATATATATATATATATATATATATATATAATTATTAAA
>JAOUZG010034966.1:0-10174 GCA_026289955.1 Argiope argentata
TCAAATATTATTAATGACATGTAGGGATTAATCACCAAAGAACTTACAATGAATGACTTAATAGATTTAGATAGTTAATATTTATTTATTAATTAATTAATATTAATTTATTATTGTACACCAATGACATGCATGTTTATTAACCTATGGTATGACAAGTTTATTAAAGAGTATGCATGAAGGTTTTGGAGAGTCTACTACCGCTGATTAAATAAGGTATTCAGAGTCACATTTTTACATTAATATATATTTACAATAGTTAAAAAAAGGCTTGATTCCATCTTTTACTTGATTATTCTATCCAAAAATGTAATTTTGATTAAAAGTTGTAATGTTGACTTTGGAACATTACAACTTTTAATCAGAATTTTGGATTTCAAAAATTTTATCTAATGTTAGAGTGAGCTTTTATTTACAGTCAAAGTTTATATAAAGATAAGAATTTACTGTTTTTAAAACAGGTTAGAAGGCTTTTGAAAAATATTTTAACAACAATATCCTAACATTAAAAATCAATTTTAAACATACCTTGATAACTTTAGAAATTTTCTCTTACTCGATCCATTTAATAAGTTATCGAAATTATAAAGATAAGAAATTTAAAATCTAAAACATACAGAATAGCTTTTTTAAGCTTATGACAAAAGTTTTATATTAAGTTATAAAATATAATTTGAATGGTATAACCTTTTAAAAAAGTATCCAATCCTTCATTTAATTTTTTTCTTGAAACCACTAGTTGAGTGGAGTATTAAGTAAAGTAAGACTTGCAAGTACTAGAGCTTTTAGCTTTTAACCATTAAAGAAAATGATAGAACGTCAAGGAATTATGTGGATAGCTCAAGAATTTTATCATCCTCGAGAGACATAAACTTATCGAAGGGGTGATTTGATGTGATCTTTGATATATTTTCTATTTACTTTATTTCTAAGCTGCATACTTTTATAAAAAATGTTTTAAGTTTTTTATTTTTACTGAGAATTAATACGTAGCTTCATTTGTGTAGTGAATAATTGTGTAACGAGTAGATCTTAGTGAACCTTGTATAAAAATGTCAAAGAATCGTATTTATAAAGAAAAATTGTGGAAAATTTTTCAGTAAGATGAGTATATTCATGAGTAAGTATGAGTATATAAGATGAGTATATTCATGACTAACAAAATAATAGAATTAAAAGATAAATATGATTTTAAAAATAACATTTCATTTCTTATCTAAAATTTTTAATATTTTATCTTTCAATTAGTGTCTACATTTTTATTTTATAGATATCTGTCATAAATATTCGGGGACGAATGAATGAATTATTTTTGAAATCTGAAATAGATGCAGACACTGGCTGAAATAACATTGAATTATGTCAATCAATTAACTGATAATTTAATTATGAAAATAATAAAAGTAGTGAATTAAGCTCAAAGAAGAAAGGTGCTTATAATTACAAAACTCTAGTATACCAAGAAGTGATTGAAAAATTGATTATATATACTTCCATGTTTTAAAAAATATATAAAAAGTTTCATTAAATGTTAAGATAAGCAACATTAATAAAACTTAGAATAACAGTGATTCTAATGTGGAATTAATCGATTGTTATTTAACTTGTGATAATAAATCAATGATATTATTAACAGCTGTAACTTTTTTTATGGTTTATAATGTCTTACAATCAGTAAAATTTAAATCTTTTTATTTAAAAATAAGAGTTTTTAAAATTACATAAAAATTTTAAAAATTAGATTTTGTTTGGTGTGCATTAGTTTTTTAAAATTTATTATAAAATTCTTCAACCGTATTAAGGATTTATAAAAATTCATATTATTTCATTAAAAAAATCAATCCTTATAGTTATATTTTTTCTCCTATTTTACATGTTCTTTTTTAAAGTCTAAAGAATTTTCTTCAACAATTTTTTTTACTCATGACGTTAGATGTTTGCAGAGACCTATGCCAACATATATACCCTCTCTCTGTTTGAGGAGATTAAAAATTTGTATAGTCCTAAACAAACTTATGTTGAACAATCAGCATAAATCGCAAAAAATCTGAAAAAGGAAAAGTTTTTAAAGTTGCAGATGATTTCATGAAAAATTAATCAATCAATGCGTTTAAAACTGTATTTCCTTTTACTTTCTACTGTTTAAAATAAACAAATTATAAAGGATATTATTTAAAGTTTGAAAAGCTGTATGCTAGCTGAGATACAATCCTTGCCAACTAATGATGGATCAAAACATTGACATAGCTGTGGAATTAAAGTTAAAATGAGTGTATCTCATAGCTGTGGAGTTAAAATTAAGAATTTTTAGAAATTTTTTTAAAAGTTGCATATTAGTGAACTAATAAACAAATTTTTAGTACAATGATATTAATTATTTTTATAAATATATATTTAATTATATATTTGAATTATTTATTTATCTTAAAATAATTATATATTTATTATATTAGGCCCATTAATTATATATTTATCTATTTAAATTATATATTTGAACATTGTTAATGGTAATTAATAAAAAATATTCTTATAATCATATAAAAAGATAAGCAGTTTTTCATTAAAAATCACATTGATGAAAATCATATTATTTATACAATTTTAAATATTTAGAAATTTCTAAAAGTTAAATCGCTCAGAATAAAAGCAAAAGAAAGAAATTCATCGAAAAAAGGTTATTCCACATCGTTTCTTCTTATTTGGACTGCAGTAGTGGGACTTTTCAAACCTTTGTTAGGGTTACCAAACTATATTAACATCATAGGCTTTCTTTTTATCAGCCTATTTCTTTTTCTTGTACCTTGAGGCCAATTCACGATCACAATGGCGGAGTTGAACTAGTGCTACATCGGATGATCTAATTAATGGGTATTTTTGCTAGAAAAAAAGTTTTCGTTTTAATGCAAAAAATTATTTCCTTAGTTTTTATACTATTTGTCTTCTAGAGCGAGGAAAAATAAAAGAATACGTTTCTTTTTCCTTCTATTCCAAAGAGAAATTACCCTTTTTTTGCGTAATAGAGGCGTAATAATCTATACAGAAAAGGTGCAAAAATTAAGAATGTTAATTGATGCATTTTATTATTTAACTTTTATTACAATGAATAAAAAATATATATCTTTATAATTCTTAGGTTATTATTGGTGTCAAACAGTTTGAAAAAAATGTTTAATCTATGACTTTTAGATTAAAGATATTTATTAAAGACAGTACTAAGCTGCAATTATTTTAAAATTTAGAAAGTAATAGTTTTTTCCGATATTTTTCAGTGTTTATTTTCCTTTCATTTCTAGTGTCAAATTGCCTTAAGAAAAGAATCATACATTATTCAATCTTAAATATTCTTGGGGGGGGGGAAATTAAAAAAAAAAGGAATTTGTTTTGAAATTCATGTTATAAAAATTCAAGAAATAATATATTTTGCTTTAATAGAATTTTTCGGAAAACCAAGACAACTTATTTACTTTTTGAAGATGAATGAGAGAGATCTCTCCGAAATATTTTGGCATAATTTTCTAACAAAAATGTTACCTATTATCTACCACATAAAACTGAGGCCTGTTTTTTGTTCAGATTTCCACATACATTGTTTGGAAATTATAAGCTCCGTATTATAATAAATAAAACTGGTACTTATGTATTAACCACATGCAATTGGCAAGCGATATTTAAGAAAAAAAAGTATCAGCATGCAATTTTTGTTATATTTTTCTGATTAATTTTTTAATTAATTTTGAATATGGAAACATTTTTAACAGGAAAGCTTGTAGTTTTTTTTGTCAGGGATTTAAAAATCATAATGATCTTTGTAACATTTCCTGTCAACGGCTGTAATTAAGGTATTATTATTCTGACTACCACAGTAAATAATATTGGACCTTCTGCATGGAAGTGAATATCATGATGCTTACATTTAAAATTTTACAGTCCAGAATTAGAGAATGTGGAGTTTTGGATCATAAGTTGAACGATTTTGGCGCAGAATGATTCTAGTATATTACTAACTCCATCACATTTGGCGAACAATAATTACGAAAGAACCGAATACCATGCGATCTTTGGTGAATTTTGAATTTCTCTATTCCAACAGCTGCAATTACATTTCAGATCTCTTTACGATTGTGGGCAACCATAAGGGACTTTTTATTTAGACAGTATCCCCAATTTGAATAGGGGTAAATGAATTTTTTGTTTTTCAAATATTTTCATTGCTGCCAGGATAAGATTTTCATTCGCTTTTGCCATTTTCATTTTCGAAAACTTGTTTTTGGAGTCACGTTTTTTTCTATAAACATGATATCTCAAAAACATGCTCAGATTGGTAGATGAGAATTAATATACGGTTTTTACACCAGATTTATAGATTTCTATTAAATTTTGAATACAATATATTCAGAGAAATTTTCCCTAATTGATTTAATTTAGTATTAGTTATAATAACATCCCGATATAAAGTAACAATACGGATATTTTGGAAGGGACCTCGTAATTTGAATCAGGTTCAGATGACAAGGACGACACCTGAGCTGATATCCCTCCCCACATCACATCACACCAGGAGGGGGGTGGCTCTACGGTTAATATATTCCAGTTTGGATTACGGATATAATTTAATGTGACAAGTACAAAAAGATGAAGATTAGAAGAATAAAATTCGTTACACAGATTTAACATTTTAGAGTGTATAAAAGTATCAAATTTCTTAAGATTTTTTAATATGCCATTTTGAACTTTCACAAGCTTCTAAATAAGATAACTCAAAAGAGAAATAAATATATAAAATTTGGAATTTTGTTTTGTAACCGATTTGTTGCTGCGTGTCAAATTTTGGTTATAAAAATGCAAAACTTTCGGTGTCAGAACACAATCTGACGTTTTTATACTTTTGATTTAACTGCATCAATACGATTAATTGCCGAAAACATTAATCGAAAATCGTACTATAATAGGTTTTTTTTGTAGCTAATATTTTCGTATGGCATAAGATTTATAATATCCATTTATGTTTATTAAAGAATATACGATTAAATTTCAACTTGGCCTGCTAGTTATAAGCTCGCGCTGTTCAGCTAGTACTCTATATGAATAAATTTGCAATTCTTTTTAAATATAAGTCTTTTTAATATGGTTTTCGAGATTTCCATTCAATTATTGTCATATTATTTTTGTTTCCTTTCAATTATTTCTATGGATATTAACATTTTTTACACTTCTGTTTGTTTTTATCGGTTTTTCGATTTGATTTCCACCAACGTTCATCTGTCTGTGATTATAAAGCGTATCCATGACTTACTCCAAAACACTCAGAATGTATAAATGTAATGAAATATTCGATATTTCATCGATGTATTCGTTGTGAGACAAAACATTATAGGGAAAACAAGGAGAACATAGTAATTATTCAATTTCTGTCTTCTACTATAAAATGTATATTGAAGCATTTAGACTTCTGACATACGATCTAAAAATAAAAGTACAGAAAAAAATAAAAACTCTGAAACCAGGATTCTAAAATAATTTAATGTAAATTAATTATTACTATAATTAATTCTTCTGTCTTCTACTATAATAATAAACTATAATTCTGTCTTCTGCAAAAAATATAAGTACTAAAGTAAATAAAAACTCGGAAACCAAGATTCTGAAATAATTTAATAGAAATTAATTATTACTATAATTAATTCTTCTGTATTCTACTGTAATAATAAAAACTCTGAAATCAAGATTCTGAAATACTTTAATGCAAATTCCAATGAAATAAAGTCTTTGTTTCCACACTGCAATGGTAAGAACAGAGAAAAAAAAACATTTTATAAAACTCTGTGAACATTTGAGTGTATCTAAATTTCTGAAATTAAAGTTTGAGTCCCTCATATCTATTTAAAAATATTTCAGAAACGCCTGTTGTTATGAACTCACAATTATGTTTCAACTCAGAATGACAAATCTTGTCTCTTATTTTTTTATGCAGATAAAAAGCACAAGAAAAGGAAATTGAATATTTCAATTTCTCGGGAAAATGTCAAGAGAATATCAAGATATAAAAAAGTCATTCTTGTGGTTTTAAAACACTGTACAGAAGAAAAATCAAATTATTCTGTATTTTACAATGTTAATTTAATATCCGGCAGCTATGGATACTTCGTTTTATTTTACTGATATGTGGCAGTAGATCCTGTCTTTGCATAATTTGGTTCGTCTGGACCAATTTATGTGCTGAGTAACTTGGGTCCTACAGAAATGTAATCCTTAATTATGAAAAATCTCTTGCGGAGATGGAAGAAGTGGAGATGGAAAACAAAACTTGGAGAGATGAAGTATTATGAATCCTTTTGTAAATTGAGCTCTTTCCTTTTATGCAATTTTTTGTTCGAAGAGTTCTCCAGTGTATCATTTTTAATTCAAACATCAAGTTTAAAAAAAGAGGGAAATTTTTTTTATTCCTTTAAAATCTGAGAGAAGGAATGCAAGATTGTTTTTATTGTACCTTGGAGACTTCTTATTTGTTTCCATATGCATGATTTTATTAATGCGTAGAAACGTCGTGGTTAACTTCAGTCAAACATGACTCTGAGGAATTTCCCCATTTTTTTTTTATCTGCACTAAAAACTTTTTTGAATAAAGTTCTTTTACATGTGATTTCAAGATTTTTTTTATTGAAAGACATTTTTATAATTTTTTTTATTTACTTTCATCTATATTGAATACTATATTATTTATAATTTGAACTTTTTAATAAAATTTTATCAATTCTAACTAAAAATTAAATTCAACCGAAAAAACGTTTGTCAAATTTTCTTTAATGTTACTCAGGATCCAGTTCTTATACTCGTGTTTACTATCTCGAACACTCTCATATTTCATAATAATGACCACTGAGTTTCATTGTTTAAAAGAGATATTCGATTTTGCAAATTTTCTATTTAAAATATTCCTTAGTGTTTGGTACATATTTTTATTTTCGGTCATAAAAAGGACCGACATTAATAATTATATTTATCTATAATATTAATATAAGATAAATGTGTGCGCGATAATACTCTATAGGCAAGAACCTTTAGACTTTACCTAATGCAATATAGGTGTAATGTAATTGAAATGAAAGTTTGGTATATGCAATTCGGAACGATTTTTAAAAAAATTACATGAATTAAAATTTAAGGTTAGTAACAATTTTTGTAGCATCTAAATATTCACAAAAGAATTTTATAAGAGACACCAATTAAAAAATTACTTAAAATTTTCCAAATGTTTGCAATTTTTTTATTTATTTTCAATTATAAATTATGATGATGCTTTGAAATTCAAACCATTTCGTATCTTTATCAAATATTTAATCCTAATGATTTTATTTCTTTTGTTAAAAACAAAAAATATTCTATAATAAATAATAATTATTATTATAAATAAAAAATTAAAAATATTATGTTACTAAAATAAATTTTTCACCATTTACAGGTTAAAAAAATTATGCTTTCCATGTATATATAATACACATTTCATTAAAAAAAATCGAAACAATTAAAAACAGTATTTTTGAAGCTTAAATTTTTTTTCTAATTGTAATAAATTTTTAAAAATATTCCAAGTAGAATTAAAAATAATGTATTTCATTTTTGAATAAGGCTCAAATTGTTTTCATTATTGAAATTAATATCTTAATTATGTTTTTTTCATTGTTGATGATAAAGATATAAAGATTGGTTTATTTTTCTATGTTAAGTTCAGTATAAGGTATGCTTTCAATGAAATTCTTGAAGTCCTTTGTAAGGTTTAATTTTTAGAATCAAGTAATGGTAAAATATCATTAAAATTAACTCATTTTTTCACATAACTACTCTTATGAGTAATACAGCTGGATTAGTAAAAATAGTCAGAAAATTAAAAAAGGACATGGGATAGAACAATGTAAGCCTTTTTTTTTAAAAAAAAAATATGTATATCATAATTTAAAATTTGAAAATATCTTTCAGGAAACCATTAAGACTGAACTTTGAAAAATTTTTTTGCCAGAGATTTTATAAGAAAGAATAAAAAAGCCGTATTGTACACAATTACGCTTCTCGCGATACGAAGGTCTATCTAAGGATGTAAGAGAACAGCACACAACTATTTCGCCTCAAAAAGACAGATATTTAACAATCATATTTAGAAGACTAATCCACCATAACAAGGAGTAAATAAATCTTTAATCTCCAAGAACAATTCTAATAAATCTTTTTCTAATTTTTCATCACATTTACAAATAAAATTTACATTTACAATTTAAAATAAAAACTAATTAGTTAAAGAATTAAACTTAAACCCAACCTAGTTCCATGGACAATACCTCAGTGATAATATTCTTAAGGCTACCAGGGACGTTTAAAATGATTTTTTGCAGTTTTCACCTTAACAACTTGAAATTTTACAGGCACTAAGAGTGTCATTATAGAACATGACCCACAAAATTTTAAAGAAATGTATTAATTTATTTATGAGTTAGGGAGGTTAATATAATATAATATTAGTGATACATAACGTTAATAAAAAAATTTCCAGAGGCTCCATATTTGTTCGAAAGAACTCCTAATTTAATTATTACATTATCTAACTCTTTTGAAAAAAAAAGTTGGGATTAAACTAAAAGTTTGAGAACGAAATATCAAAATTGACCAACATAACAACTCAAAATTACTTAAACGTTTTTAAAAAATCAGTAGTTTTAAGATATTATATTGGTCAATTTTGATATTTCGTACTCAAATTTCCAGTTTAATCCCAACTTTTGTTTCAAATGAGTTAGAGAATGTAATAATAACAATAGGAGTGCTTTCAGACAAATTTGGAGCCCTTTAAACATTTTTTATTAACGTTATTTATCGCTAATATTATATTATATTAAACCTATTATTTCATAAATAAATTAATACATTGCTTTAAAATTTTGTGTATCATTTCCTATAGTGTTACTCTTAATGCCTGTAAAATGTCAAGTTGTTAAGGGGAAAACTGCGAAAAGGTGCTTGGTCGCCTTATTTTAATCTTTGATTCTGAAATTTAAATCAATAAAGGAATATTTTTCAAGTACGATCTTTTAGGTCACTTTTGTTTTCCACTTTTCCGCAGGACCTACCCTTGTGTTGTATTCTAAACTGCTCTCTCTCTCTCTCTCTATGTCTTCATTGATATGTAGCTGTTTTCTCAAGAACTGGATACCACGGTTAGTGTCCCCCTGGTTCATAAAAAATTAATCTTAATGCCTTATATTCTCTTGTTGCAAAATTTCTTTCATTCTCTTTCCATTTGATGTTGTCATCCATTTTCGTTGCTCCATTTGGTATCCCTTTGTCTCACCTCATATTTGTAATTTAGATTTATCTTATTCTAGATCTACTTAATCCTGTGTAAGTAGATATAGCAAGAGAATCTGCTCATTTATTAATAAAATGGCTCTCTTTTTTCCAATAAAAATGTGTTTTACTAAACACTATTTTAATTTTATTCTCTATATTGTTGATAATGTTTTAATTTCTTTCATCAATTTCAATGCTAAAATATTTAGTAGAAGTTTTTTCAATCATTAATCTCGGGAAATTAACTGCTCACCAAAGTTGGATGTTTTTTAATGCATTTGTTTGGATAGCATTCCATTACCTTTTATAACCGAGTAAAAACGTTAAATATATACGCTAGGCTACGTTAAATATATAAGCACGCTACGTTAACTAATGAGCACGTTATGTTAATTAATGAGCAAGTTATGTTAATTAAAGAGCACAACAGTTATATAATGGAATTTATTCTAAAAATTAAACGTTTCTTGCAAATTAAAAGTAAGAATAGCCTTTGTAAAAATTGTAATTATAATAGAGTAGATCATCTTGGAAATCCATCATATATATCGGAGCAAATTTCTCTTATATTGCTCTTGAAATATGTAGAATAAATTTGGATATTAATAAAATGAAAGCTTAAAAATTCAAACTTTTTACATATCAAATATTTTATGCAATAACAGTTATGACGAAACATTTTACATATTGGCTATAAAAGACCATTACAAAGGGAATCATGGAATATCATCTGATTATGTTATTGTTTTTATTTATACACCAGCTGCTTTTAATGATTTAATTTTTAAATTATTATCATGTGAGAACATGAGGCTGTTTTGATGTCTCCAAAACAGCC
>JAOUZG010034971.1:0-35626 GCA_026289955.1 Argiope argentata
TATACCTGCTTCCAGTTTTTCACAATTCCACGTGCCTTAAAAACGAGTGCTTGAGTAGCATAGGTAGCTTTTCTTGAAAATCATTCCTTTCACTTATAAAACCATCTACTGAATCTAAATCTGCAGCATATGTCAATCCTTGTTTAATTGCCATTTCATCTATTAAAAGAAGGCACAACCTGTCTTCTTCTTTCAGATGACTCGATTGCTTTTTTAAACAATTTATCAAATTAGGACAAAAACCTGAAGTTCTGGCAACATTATAAGTATATCTGAAATAATTTACATTATGTTAGTAAAAAAAAGCATTATGACTCATCTTAACTATGATACTGCAACATGAATAACTTTATATTAATTATGGACAGTGAAATTTTAATCAAAGAAATGTTTTAACACTTTAAAGCATGAAGCACTCAATAAGATTTATTCAGTTAAATTCAAATACATATAAGTTTCAAATATAATAATCTTCTAAAAACTGAATAATAACTAGCATTAAATTTAACTAAAAAATCAATAGAATTTTACAATTCGTTTCAGTAGTAATTTTTTACAAATTTAAATAATGTTCATTACACAGCTGGAATTGCTGAATTCACACACACACACACACACACACAAATTAACATATAGATTACTGATTAAAAAAATAATAAAAAATAAAATAACTAAATAAATAAAAAATAAAAAATTAAAAATAACTAAAAATATTATTTTATATGATTAAATTTACAAAATACGACAGTTATTCAATAACAGAAATGGAAATTCCGCATGTTCTATAAATCAGTTAATTTAAATTTATTACTATTTATTTTCATATTTAATTTCAAAACAATTAAGCATACCTGCTCTCATCCGAAGGAAACTAGAATAATATTAATCCAGGTGCTTCATTCCGACTTCTACAACAAAGACAACATTTCATTTGGCCCAAGGAGAATTTTCCCAATGATTTATCCGGAGTCACACAAGGTTCGGCGTTAGCATCCATTCTAAAAATATAAAAGACACAGTACACAAGGAAGGAAAAAAAGAAGAATTTAAACATGTAAAAAAGAGAAAATTCACAAAACAAGATAAATCTAAGCTAAATAATAATTTCAAATGCTAAAAAATAATCTTTCAAATTCCGACGTCAACAGCCAAAACACTCAAAATGGCGCTAAGTTTCGATTTCGTTTGGAAAATTCGCGGCTTTCGTTTAGTTCCTGTATTACAACGCCAACAGCGGTGGCGCTGCAATCGTTTACCAAACTTCGAAGTGAGACCTCTGAATATCTTTCTCTGTGGCTCTGAAGCTCTCTATACATTAGTGATGGGAAATCTCGTTCATTTCAAAGATTCGACTCAAAATCGTTCGTTCACCAATTTGACCCGTTCGTTTCAGGTCGTTCGCGAACGACCTTTTCAGACTCATCGAACGAAAGAATCAACTCTTTCGTTCGCGAACGAATGAACTGGACTCTTTCGTTCGCGAACGATTAAACTAGACTCTTTCGTTCGCGAACGAACGACTTTGTTGCTTCTGTGCTGACTCATTACGTCACTTCCCAATCCGGAAATTTCCGGTTGTATTGTGATTATTGTGTTTACTTCTCGACGTATGTGTTGTTATTTTGCTAAATAGATTGTTCTTTCTGAGAAATATGTTATACATAAAACAGAAAAGGGGGGAATGCTTACACTCTTATGATTCTATTCCCCTTTCGCAGGACGGGATGACTGTCTAGGTTTTATAATTTTAAACATTAGTTATTTTACTGCCTGAGATTACATTGTTATTTAATGGTGTTTGTAATGCTTTTTAAAAACGTTTTTTTAGGTCCAATTTTACTTTTTTACTATGAAATTTTTCCTTTTATTTATTTATTTTATTTACATAATTATTTTAATATGAAATTTTGTCAGTACGTAGCTTTATTATTACGTTTAGATAATTCCATAAAAAATAAAGCTCAGTCACCACTGGCACTATTTTAACTTTTGAGATATTATATACTTATTTATAATATTATTCAATAATTTTTAAGTAACATTAGTAATATTTTTATCATGTCAGAACCTGATGTTGTTTTTGAGACGAGGTACTTAGGGTCAACAAAAATCCATAGTCGAAAAATAAAAATTTTATTATCTGCACGAGCATCTCAAAAAAATCAGCTTTTAATAATGTATTTCCATTGCATTTACAAAGCTCCAATTTTTAAAAAATAAGTTAATTTTTCCAGCAAATAAAACCTAGAAAAATGTAACTTGGAGCACATGATTATATAAAATGTAATAAATAGGAAATGTGATATATTTTTTAAAATAAAAAAGTGACTAATTCAATGAAACAATTAAAACGAATAAAAATATTATTTAACTATCACGAGCACGGGTAGATTTACCATTCGAGAAATTATGTTCTGATATGATACATTGAAATATGCACGATTTCATTTGAATCTTTTCAATTTATTCCTCTTTTATTTATTTTTACTTCCTGGAATATATGCCAATAGTCCTATGAATTGAATTAAGGACAGGATTCACTTTGAACTCAACTTTTGGACAAGCACATTTGTATAAGTATGCATATGTAAACTGGGTATTTTCTAATTAAAGTATTTTTTCAGTTTTATAAAAATGCATAGTTTTTACTAAAATAATTCTTAAAAATTATTTATTAAATTTTAAAATTTATTTTTGTATTCCCAATACACAGACTATTGTAAAATTATGCCTATTTTGATTTGACAAAAGCGTAGAAATGAATATATATATTTACATATATATAAACTATTAATACTAAAAAAATTAAGTCAACTTTCTGAAAGTGCAGACTGGCATGCCGTAAACTCTATGACGAGTTTGGCAGAAAATTTGACAGATGTTTATAAAATATACACTAGGTATGTGTACCCAAACTTTAACTATCCAGCTTTTATCGTTCTGTAGTTCCCATACTAACTTACGTTTTAAACAGTCAGATAGACAGATTTCTTCTACACTGATGTTACAGAAAATTTGATTGAAATGTATAAGTTTGGTGCCAAGATCTTATACCAAATTTCATCCATCTAGCTCAAAAGGCTTTTGCATTATTTTTGTCAAACAGACATTTTCTGAAAATGTGTTTTCTAATTGAAGGAAGAATGAAACGTGGAGATTCATTAAAATCTTGAGTTCAAATTTTTTTGTCAATTGCGATATTTTCTCTAAATTTTATAAATGAGAAAATAAAAATGCTAATTGAAGCATATATATATACATATATATATATAATATAAATTTTTTCTTAAAACCAGAGCGAGATAGTATATTGCAGTGTTTCAAAATTTAACAAAACAAGAATATTTAAGCAAGTAAATAATAACATAAAAGCAATTTTAAACAAATGAGAATGAGCACCTTTCTTTCTTTCTTTTTTTTTCATTTATAACTATTTTTACAGCTGAAAAATAATTGGATTCAATGATACAATAATAGATGTGACATTTATTTACTTTGAAAAAAAATTATATATATATAAACTTTTAAAAAATAAGTAAATTATTTATCATGACAGCAGTGCACGTGACTTAAATAAAATTTATTTTATATTTTTTTATAATATCTTAAATTTACGAATAAAAGAGCACGCAAAATACAAAAAGACAAATAAAATTTTCGAATTGATTCATTTTAAGACTATATTGTATTATAAAGTATTTCTGAAATGTTTTTTTAATTAGTAGTATTAAAAGGTAAATTTTGGTATCATAACAGAAAAGTTGTAATATACTCCAACATTTTTTCAATAAAAATCTTTTACAGTTAAAACTTCCTGAAATCTCCAATATAAATAAACGGCAATGCCCTCCTTCACCTCCATCCACCAGAAGAAGAAGAAAATTCCCACACTTTCTGATTCCAGGAATTGAAAAATGTTATCGCTACCTCCCATAAAGTACTTCCTTTTTTCTAAACGAGTGTCCAAAATTTGTTGTGATAAAAAAGCTAAACGCCGTGTAATCACCCAAGGTCAACTACTAGTCTTTTGCTAAGCGACATTGAAACATCTGCCTCCTCTCCCCTCCCCCTGTTTTCCCATTCTTTTGCGGACATAACCACCAACATCTTATCTCTAGGAGGTTCAGGCATGAAATTAGCAAGTTCCCCACAGTCATTCGTAAACAGGAATAACCAGGTCCACACACTCGTTCGCGAACGACTGTGTGGATCCACACACTCGTTCGTAAACAGGAATAACCAGGTCCACACACTCGTTCACGACCGACTGTGTGGATCCACACACTCGTTCGCGACCGACTGTGTGGATCCACACAGTCGTTCGCGAACGAACGACTAATCCGGAAAATGGCGACCCGACTCAGTTCGTTCACTTAGATGACCCGTTCGTTTTGACCCGTTCGTTCGCGAACGACCCACCTCTAGACTGAAATTGGCTTCGAGAGCGTCCATTAGACGGATCGTATCGATTGTTTCTTTCTATCGTGATCCGAGAGCTAAAATCGAAATATTAACCAATAAGAACGTGTCAGTGATTTGAATAACACCCATTTTTGAAAAGTATTGGTCACTGACTGAGATTTGTGACTTTTTGATATTGCTTACGTAATAACCGTTTCTAAAATATTCGTCATTCCTACCTTATAGAAGCATTAGTGAGCTAACGTGAGCTTTGCTGTGATTGGACTCATAAAAGGTTGATATGAGTGTGGCGATTCCTACGCTGAGTTTCATTAAGAGTGCCGTATACACGCCACCTACAATTTTCAAACGTAATGTTATCCTATGATAAAATATTGTATCCGTGTTTCGTTTGCTATTAAGGGGTCTTTTTTATGAAGTCGTTCTGCAATCGGAAGAGTGAATAAAAACACAGGTTTCTCCTGGAGGATTTTTTTTTTCGTACGTGTCAAAGTATTTTTGAATATTTAATAAAAATTGAAAAAATGTCAAGGGCGCCATTTAAACATTTTTTTAAAAAAATCTATCATAAATAAAATAAAACTAGCAACTGAAATACATTCGTTTTGGTATCTTCTTTCCGATACATATATTTTTTTTAAAAAAGAAATTAGGAGAATGAGTACAAACAGCAATTTAGACTTAAACTTGGAAAAATAATTTGAACTTCCCCCTAAAGTTCCTTTAACTCCTCCCTTTCGCGGAGGAATACACACTAAACCCTCCTTTTACCACGTGATGGATTGTTACTTTTATTATCTGGTCTTCACCCCGTCTTCAAATTTCCCCCTCAGCATTATTTTCTTTCTGCTTTTCGTTTTTGATTTGTTTTATTTTGTTTACCATCACAGCTGTGGTCGTCTGCGCCTTCACAATCTACACTTGTTTCAGCGAATACTACCGCAACCCTGAAAACAAAATTTGTAAACTTTTGTAAAAGAATTTGAATTTTGCATATTTAGCTGCATTTCGGGACGGGCTAATTGGTGGTAATAGAATTTCAGAAGTAAAATGCACAGCACATAATATACCGGATGAGACAATAAAAGTTTTTTTTTTAAATTCAATTTGTAAATTAAGTAAAGATGAAAAACAACCATAAAAAAATCATAAATATTATTTTCAAGTGCAGGTCCAGCTGCATATAACACACACACAAAAAAAAAATTATTTTCCAAGCGGATGGCAGAAAACAGAAAAAATAATTCGTAAATCCAAAATTTTGGCAATGAAAAAAAATTAAGATTCTTTTAATTTGACTGTTTATTGCCAAAATTCGTTGATCTCAGATATCTCGAACGAATGAAAATTCGGATCCTTTTGCGATTATAGAGGATCAAAGAAAAAAATGAATGGGGGGGGGGAAAGGAGAAAGCACATGCATTCGAAGCTTTTTTTTTTCTCTGGAATTTTTTATAACTGCACTTTTTTACATACAATTCATAAATCAATGCTATTTTGTCTGCATTCTTTTTTTGTAAAAATTTTATTTATTTGGTCTTGTGTTTATGAGATTTTGTACATGCATTTATCTTATTCATATATCTTGCAATAAATAATAGTTAATTTTATTATCAATTGAAAAATAAGATTGCTTTTATCAGAAAAAAACAATTAGTGGTAATAATTCACTTAAAGAAAGTAAGTTATAAGAAAATTTATATATTTTTTTATTATTTACTAATACTTGAATATTCTCATGTTTCTGAATGAGTTTTCTTCAAAATCGTCGATATCTACAGTCGTAAAAGGGTAAAAAATGTATATATGTGTATATATATTACAATAGTTCACTAAGCAATATCTTTATTAAAAAGTCGCCTTTGACGATCAGCTGGTTCAATAGTAGAAAATATATCTAAAGCTTTAAATATTTTATATAACTTGGTTTCTGTATAGCTTTTTCTTAAAAGTATTTAGCTATTAAATCTTCGGTTTTTGATAGCTATATAATTCTGTCATATTATTATGTAGGCATTAAACAGTTCTGTTCATTATATTACTTATCTCTTACTAATTTTCTGTCAGAGTACATAAAATATACACGATAAATTAGAGTGGAAATGTTAAACTTTAATTAATATAAACGTTTTTCCTTGAAGCCAAGTACATTTTTTTTAAATATGAAAATTGAAAGCAAAGTCGTTCAGCATTGAAACTCTATGTATATTGCAGAATAATTATTACCATTTCAGAACATGTTTTGGGAATAAGGTTATATGGTGCCAACAAAAATCCGTATGTGAAAAATAAACATTTTAAATTTTATTATCTGCACGAGCGTCCCAAAAAATCAGCTTTGAATAATGCGTTGCCATAGCATTTACTAAAGTTCTGATTCAAAAAAATAAATTAATGACTACAGCCAATAAAAACTAGAATAATGTTATTTTCAGCACGTGATTATATGAAATGAAATGAATAGGAAATGTGATATTTTTTTAAACAATAAAGGCGAGAAAAAGATTTTTGGATCGTTTCCAATACTAAAGTGAGTCATTCAATGAAACCATTAAAATGAATAAATATATAATTTAAATTGCGCGAGCACGTGGTGTTTGGCCGTTCAAGAAATTATGTTCTGACATGATACATTGAAATATGCATAGCAGATTTCATTTAAATCTTTTGTAATATTCATAACATCTCAAAGAATTATTCAACAGCAATTTCACTGATTTTTCGTAAAATTCAATTTTTAATTTTGCTTTCAAAACATTTAAATGATGCAAATATAAATATTTTATATGACTTCAGCCAATAAATGTTCTAATAAAAAAATCATGAAGTTTACATTTTACACAGTCCTTTTGTCCTAAGGAATCATATTCTGAAAAATACTCCTCATACTTCGAGTTTTAAATAAATAAACTTTCTGTCTTCTGCTATCAAATCTGTTAGTTTTTTACATATCAATATTTGAACAAACAGTATTTTCATAACCATAGGCAAATCACTGTCGAGAAAACCTGGTAGCGTATCTTTTTTTGAGACCGCTTATGAAGTGGTCTAAAATCGTCAGCTTTTACAGAAGAACGATATTCAAATTTCATAAATTATTCAGTTATAGTGAATGATTTAGTTGATTGGAAATTAAAAGTTTTTTCTTTAAAACATTGATGTCTCAAGAAAACTTTGGTATCATTAAAAAGACATGGTTTTTTAATCTTTATCGTGATGCAAAAATCTATTTTGTGCTGTTATAGTTTCGGAAGTTATAGCGTTGTAAATTTTACAAATTTTTAAAATCTTGTTATTCTTTAATGTAATGAATTATTGGATGTATAAGGCTCAATATTAGTAAAATTAATTATTATTAGATTAGAATATTATCTGTACAGCGTATAAATAATACTGAATGAGAAAGTTTTTGTATTAGTTTAAGTTTAAACACTTTCGTTTTTCCAAGTTCCTATTTCAGTTGAGAATATTGAAAATTAAAAGAGATACATTGCAAAAAATGCGGAATGGTATACGGTTTTTAGAAAAGTAGTAAATGTTAAATGTCTCATAGAATTTGAAGTTAAATATACTCGTGTGAGTAAGCAATCAAGAACAAGTAAATTTTAGCAACCATAAATCTGAATTATAAAAATTAACTATAATTAAGTTGGTCACTGCTTTTATGACAACGTTTTCTTATATGACAAAAAAATAATACTTTTTAATGTGTAAGCATTTGTGTAACAATATAATTTACAACTATTTGTTTATCAATTCCTGGTGACTTGGGAGTAATCTTAATTTCTATTTCGTACGAAGCAATATTCCTACCAAATTATTTAATTGAATCTCGCACAACTTTTTAAAAAAACTTTAGTTACATACAAATAAACAAAATTTGGTGACAAGCTTTCAGAAATGCGGAACAGTCTTGACTCATAATGAATGTTAGAGAGAGAAAGCTTTGCAGTTATTTACTCTTTTTTTTCTTTTTCTTTGTGTTTAATGTTAGTGACCATATTAACCATATTATATTGAAACAAATTCTTTAGAAATTAGATTCATTTTTTGAAAAATGTCTACCTTCTTTTTATTATTTCCATATTATTTTTTTATTTATAAGAAAAAAAATATTAGACGAATTTTCAGTCTCAAATATTCCAGATTCTGATGCAAAATATATCAACAAATCCTGACTAAGCAGATGAATGGTTGTACTTTCAAAATCCGATAAATAATTAAACCAAAGTAAATTTAGAAATAATTACACAATTAATGGTTTAAAAATCTTCAAAACCAGGAGGCATTCAATCCAATATGTGCATTTTACAATTTAATTCATTATTTTTCCTTCCAATTTATGTAAATTGTATTAAGTTGGTTATATCCCATGTTTAGGAAAGCTGAGGAAAAGAATTCATCCTAACGTTATTTCCAAATTAAATATATTTATCTTTTCTTTTTAATGCGGTACAAATGTGCCATTTAATTAAAATTTAGGATATTCTTTTTTTTGCGAAAATCAGGCAGAAATCTGGAGCATCCCAGTTACACAGAAACACCAGGCAATGTTGCACAAGTTGAAAAATGCAACTTAATTTTTTTCATTTCCTTTCTCATTTAAGACAATTCAATATATATTTTAAATAAATAATTTATTTAAAAAATTAAAAAAGGAACACTTTATTAAAATTCACTGTTAGTAATAAAACTATTGAGATAAAGGATTGAACCCATTTTTCGGAAATGAGTCCGAAGTCACATTTTCATACAAGCAGATGTTGCCCATTCTCCTGGATTGAAAAATTAATATACGTAATAATTGCTAAAAATAAAGTCGTGTCAAATAAAATTTTATAAATATTAAATTATTTAATTACTCCTTCTTAATTACTGGATTCTACGATATTAACAGAATTATGAAAAGTAATTAAATGCCTCAAATTCGAAGTGCTTCAATAATTAATCAGTGATGAATTCTATGTTCTAAGAGTCCTTCTAACATTCCCGCTGCCCTCAGTACGATTTTCTGTGCAAGCAGAGAAAATCTAAAATATCTAGCTCAAAGAGTAACTTTTCCAAATAAGTTTGGAGTGTGTGCGCCGGGGGGGGGGTGATGTCTCCCAAAACAGGTGTCGGTTTCCGAGAAGCCTCTACAATGAGAAAGGGCAAGTTTTAATGGGGATGGGTCAAATGACCTTCTGAATGTAACACTTCCTAACAGCAGTATCTCCTGGGGACCAGGAATTCTTTTCTGATTGGGTGTTATTCGGTTTGTCAATCAAACCTTTTAAGCTTCTTCTTTCGTTAGCTTAGTCACCGCCATATCACCCCCACCGATAGGAGGCGCTTTCGTCGACATCGAGTTTTTTTTTTTCTGTATATGGCACTCTTAACCTTCTGACTCTGAATGCGGCGGAGACAGCAGGACATTCAAACATCCACTGACTGGGCGAGGGGACGAAATGCCATCTGCTTTTTTTTCTCCCCCTTTTCTCAGCAGGGTCGTAAAATGGTGAGGGTGGTGCTTCCTTTCCCACTGTCACTGTTAATTAGAGCCCAAAGAAAGTGACGGTAGATACTTTATTTACCGTACAACTTCTGCTCGCCAGCTACTAAACCTTCCTGCAAAAATGCTCGGATATCGGAAAGTTTTAACTCAAGAAATTAATAAAATGCTATTTGAAGATACAGATGGAATTTGTTTTAGATATAAGTGATGATGAAGATGCTGGATTTGGCACTTCAAACTTTTTTCAAGAAGAAAATATTTCTATTTCTTTTCTCAGAAAGGTTAATTACATACTCCATTCTATATAGTGTTTATATTAGATACCTGCCTTTATTTTTCTGGCCAATAGCTGCGGATCTCTCTCTCTCTCTCTCTCTTTTGGCATTAAGGGATAAACATTCAAACTAAGCAACATCGTATTCAGCCATAAAAATGAATTTCTAATATAATAAAATTAATTATAGCGAAATCACCAGACTTAATGGTTTTAGTTATTAGTAAGGGGATCTTATGTTTAGAATATGTTTTATTCCCACACAAAGTAAGAGAATAAGGGAGTGATAGTGGAACAAATATAATTCATTATATTAGTGTATCATTTGATTTCAAACATAGGTTTACGATTTCGTAGTTTCTTCATGGGATTAAGTTCTTCAGCCTTTTGAACAATAAAAGATTTAAAAGACAAAACTGCTTGTATATATACTATGAAATGTATGCACTGAGTCTTGTAATAATACAAACAAGCTAATAATTTTTTTCATTTCTGAAATCCTATGTGTTTGATAAAAAAAAAACTAGAAAAAAAGATTACAATGAAATCTACTATGCATATTTCTATGTATCATACCAGGATATAATTTCTTGAACTGCAAAGCAGCACCTGCTCATGCGAGTTAAATTGTATTTTTATTCATTTTCATTGGTTCAATGAATGAGTCCCTTTAGTATTGCAAACGATCCAAAGAAATTTGTCTCGCATTGATTGTTTAAAAAAAAAATATCGCAATTCCTACTTATTTCATTTCTTATAATCACGTGCTCAAAATGACATTTTTCTCTATTTTATTTGAGGTAGTAATGAACTTTTAATTTTTTTTTTAAAATCAGAGCTTTCGGGAATAGGATGGCAACTTGTTATTAAAACCTGATTTTTTGAGATGCTCGTGCAGATAGTAAAATTTTTATTTTTCACCCACGATTTTTTTTATTTTTCGCTTACGGGTTTTTGTTGACAGCACAAAACGACATTTCTAAAACAATATCATGTTCTCACCGGATAATAGCATAATTTTTTAAAAGTGATAAATAGGTGCCGGATTTTTTAAGTTATAAATTCTAACATAGTGACAAAAACTACTTATTTTAAAGCAAAATATCGAAAAGTATATAAAAAAATAAATTTTTAAAATAAATGATTTAAAATGCTTAATGTTTCAGAAACTGTATTTAAATTAGTATTAGTTATTTTCCGAAGTTCAATCTCCCCCATACCAGTTCTTGAAACAGTTTTAATTATAAAATAGCAAACTAAATATTCTTTCCTTATTTGATTTTGCAGATCGTTTGAAAATTGGCTGATTTATGTTTTGTGCGGTGTTTTTATCCAATTTCGTAATTAAAAAAAATGCCAACAAATGTTCTCTTTGGTTATAATTCCGAGTTTGATTACTGTATTCATAAAATGGGATATTTTTTTTCCGTAGTATTTATTTTTTATTATTTAGCAGCAAAATATCGGGTTTGCTGAGTCGTTTGGTAGGAAAAAGAGAATTTTTGATTTAGATAGTTTGAAAAGAAGTTTTTGATTTAGATAGTTTTGGCAGTATAACTGCAAAATTTTTCATGATATATATTGACCAGAAATTTTTTTTCCATAAAATATTATTTTCCCTGAGTTAAACAAAGTAAGAGAGATTTTAAATTTTAATAGATTATGAACATTTACAATTTTAATGGTGTTATTTCTTAGATATGGATCTACATATATCTTAATAAGTTTTCAACGTTACAACATTATTCTCTTTATATTTTAATTAATAAATAAAAGTAATTGCTGTGAAAATTAATTTAAAATTTTGCAAAATTATATATAATTCTTCTGGGCGTGTCTAGGAGACAGAGCTCCACCTAAACGGCTGGACCGATTTACTGATTTATAAAAATTTGAATCTCATTATTCTATAAAAACGTACAATTTTAGACCTTTCCTTTCAACATTTAAGTAAAGTATCAATTCCGGGACAATCATTGCATGGGTAGAAAGAGAAATATGGGTAGTAGAATGACCAGAACATCTGAAGAAAGTAATACTAAATTATACTATAAGTGTATATGACTATCAAAATTTGAAGTTTAAAAATAGTTTGGTGAAAAACTTGTTATGAGACAAAGTTACATAAAATATTATTTAAAACATTTTTGTGAGTATTAATACTGACGAACCGACTGGACGCCAAAGACAGCTAGTATAAATATATAAACAAAGAAAGAGAGATAGAATAGAGGGAGAGTATGATTATGATTTATTTTGTATGCAATCGTAATGCTTTACGATTTTTATTTTGTATGCAATCGTAACATTTTAATAAGCTTAGTGGTTGAAATTAGTAGTATTCTTACTTCAACCGGACAGAACTGGTGAGAATAAAGCGTCATATATATGAAGGGAAAAAATGACATGTTTCTATACTTTTTAGGTTACTGTTTTGCTGGATTAGAAACAGTCAATCCAGAGCTCAACATTCCAAAATTGACTGTATAGAGAATATCTCAAATTTAATAGTGGTATATTCATACAGAATACAAGATCGGCGTCTAAAATCAAAGAAATAGACCCTTTCTTAAGCAAAATCAAATCTTCTTTTTCCGAAAAATGTGGTTTGGAAAGACAAATGTTGCTTTGATCTAGATAGAAGCATTAATTTCACGTTATGCGAAATAGCTGAAAAGTGAAAACAATTCTTCTTGAATGAAATTCATCATCACTTACAGTTTTCTGTTCTTATTTTGCATATTTCTGTTTTTAAAATCTCTTGAGTTGGTTCTATTTTCAGCAAAAGTAGACGGTATGGTAAGGATAAATTCAATTAATTTTTAATGACATTATATCTGAACTAAGAAATGAATAAACTTTATCAGTGGATATTTGATAAATCTTTGCTGACTTATTCAAAAAGCCAGTACTTATATCATATTAACTTCATCACATATGCCCAAGTGTTATTAAGATAATGCAGTTCTGTATAGGTGTTGAAGGTGTTAATTTAGATGAATTTTTTAAGCCCTTTAATTAATACAATACCAGGCTATTTTGAAAAAATAATTTATTGAAAGGTAATAAATATGTTATAGGCATTGGCGAAGCAGAAATAGAATTTGAAACTGCTTGGTATTAATAATATTAAGTTTTTCTTTTTTCTTTTTTTTTGTTGTTGTAGGGGGGTGAGGTTCCCCCCAAGGCGCTTAAATTAGATTTAAAATTATTTCCTTAATTTGATGTTCAGATCAAAAGGTCTATCGTTACTCTGAGAAAGCAGTTATAATCATTATCATTAATTAACGTTTTAGAAAAACTAAAGCAAAAAGATCATAATTAATATAAAAAAAACATAATTAATATTATATCTTGCTCAATTTTTCAATCTGTAATAAAATACCTTTTATTCATCCAAGCAAGTTAAAGTAGATTTTTTAAAACTTGTAGAGGATGACATTTGATATTAATACTGTTTTTTCAAATATTAATTCATTCATTTTTATTAATTAATTAAAAACTAACTTTTCTCCAAATATCTTCATTTTCCTGACGCTAAATAAGTAACGTATTGGGTTTATTTTTTCAAACAAACACAACAGTTCGGCTTAACATGTTTTCAGCCGATTATTTGAAACGATTCAGTATATTTTCATTGATGCATTTAAAATTGCAAATTGTTCATTAATCGACTTTTCCGATTCATTTTGAAGTACTTTCGAATTAAATTAATACAGAATAAAGAAAATTAAAAATTTCTAATCTGTATTGCTTACCTCAAATGGCGTAGAAAAATCACGCATTTTTCGTTGCCACAATTGGATTTAAATCCTCAATTGGCGTCGAAAATTCAATGCTAGTATAATTTTTTGATAAATGATTTATAGTAATTATAATTGTTAGACCGGGATAATCTGGTTGGTAGAGCGTTGGATTCGCATCCCTTGGGCTGCGAGTTCAAACACCATATATATAGAAAGGAGAATCCGCTTTCTATTTTGCCACTTCATATTGTGATTCTGTCATATTTATATTAATGGTAATTATCTAATATAAAGTAACTAAAACAAAAAATTCTTTGTTAACCTAAGTAGGATTTGATTTTAAAAAATTGTTTTTTATATTGCTTGTTTTGTAAAATATACATTCTCTATCAGACATAATAAGACATTTCTCTGTATAAAAGTTTACTATTGATTATGTAAATAATAATCACATGGTGAATAATTTTCAAAAGGACATTTGGTATAAATCTTTGTCGAAATAAACAAGGGGTATTTTTTTCCTAGTTAATGTATTGCATAAAAAAACGCAGAAAAACAATTGAAATATATTATTTTTCTGCTGAAATTTACATGTATATATATATT
Source organism: Argiope argentata (assembly GCA_026289955.1). Lineage (NCBI taxonomy): Eukaryota > Metazoa > Arthropoda > Arachnida > Araneae > Araneidae > Argiope > Argiope argentata. The sequence goes on from JAOUZG010034971.1 coordinate 14,543, forward strand.
TAATTAGCAGAATCTCATAATCAAATTAATCCACTTATGCACATATTTTTCTTCTTAAATTTGTTTTTCATTACGAATCTGATTTAAGTAAATGTTAACGTAATTTTATTTCTAATAAAATGACATAAAACTTTAGTATTAGCAAAATTTAAAAACATAAAATGACATGAAAGCTATGGTGATTAAAATTTTTTTGACACTTTTATATCTACAACAATTATTATTAAAAACATTGTATACAAGTATAGTTTTTAAAGCACAGTTTTCAAACATTATTTCAAATTCCTTCCAACTATATTACAAATATTTGACAAATAAACATTTATTATAGAGGTTTGCTATTCTAAAATTTGATGTATCTATAGATTTTATTGACAATTTTTTAAAGATTAATTATTTTTGACTATATTACAATCAGGGTGGATATTAAATGATGTTTCTATATTTAGTATAAATTATAGCTTCGCATAATATAATATTCAAACAAATCAAGTAGATCTAAGGAAAGGCTAAAAATATAATAATTATATTTTCCTTTTTAAAAATTTCAAATATTTATGGAAATTTGGACATTTGATAGCCTTACAATTATATGAGGGAAAACAAACTTTGTTTCCTTTTCCGTTGAATACAATTTTATTCAAAATACATAAATTGTTATGTAATTATTCACTTTATTTGGTGGTCTCTATATAAGGAACCTTTTCCACTACTGAAATATTTATTGGCTATTTTAAGAAGGTATTTTTAAAAACATAACTGCTGTTTAAATTTATAATTTGCAAGGAAATAAATATTATAATTTTATGCTGATTAATTTAGAATCTTTGAAGTATAATATCTGCCAAATACATTAGCAAATAAGCGTTAGTAATATATATTAAGGAAATGCATTTACTTTCAGTTTCATCATCGTCTGTTATCATAATCTTTAAGATAATTAGATAAATTTATTTAGCAGTAGATATGTGCTTTTAAAAAATTTCTTTGCGATTCTTCATCGTTGTCAAGTGGTTATGCAATACATTAGTTTAAAAAAAACTTGTAGTAAAGTATGTGTAAATAGTTTATTCAGAAAATGCTAATATTCGAATATGTAACAAAAATTAACTAAATTATTTCAATTGAACAGTTTTTAAAATACAACAAAATATTCTCTATCACACTGCTACATAAAAACCATTATGTTACAATTAGGTAAGTTACAAGATTAATATAGGCAAAAAAATTAAGAATAAATAATTAATACATGAAAAATTAATCATACTACCTAAAGGCATTTTATTTCTTGAAGTTTAGACTTAGTTTTTTCAATTCCATTTTATTATTACAAATTATTTTTCTATTATTATTGAATTATCTTTCAATTATTATTATTATTCACAATTTTTTTTTCAAATAAGATTCCATTATTTATAACTTTACTACAATTTTGTTTATTCTCAATAGTTACAAGGCAGCTCTTTAAGCCCTTGTCAAAAGAATATTTTTCTACTATTCAGTTTATTGTATCATCTAGATTTATATATTTTTTTGGCAGACCATTTTACATCTAAATTTAATCTAACCCCTAATCTAAATTAAACTGTCAAAAATGTTACTAACCTTCTTAAAGAAAATTTACAAGTTTTACCGTGAAAAAAAGCGAATATTTCATAGAAAAGGACCCTTAATTATCTCTTATCAATGCGAGAAACATGCATATCTAGAGCCCCTCTAGATGCACGCCAAGTTTTCCGGCCAAAGGTAATTAAATCCTAGTAAATCTACAATGTGAGAGCAAACGACACTTTTTAATGAGTGAGCGCAAATGCGACAAAGCGCAAGTGACACAATCGCAATAATTGTGTTTTCAAAGGGCTTTGATGTCTATATTGCTGTATTGTTACGTCAAAATAGGAACGATTTTATGGCTATTTACTAAAAGAAATGTTTTCCATTGCCCTCTTAACGATGAATGATATGTAAGAATACCGATACGTTATTTATTTTCCCGATAAATGCCAGAACTCTTTTCTGTATTAAAGCTAATGTAAGGATGTAAAAGCAAACTATTGGATTATCACTGCGGCAAATTACAAAGCAGGTTTCGCATGAAATGTATTGTGGATCTTGTTATTGCGAAAGGGAGTCATCGCCTTATTCTATAAAGGGATGTCGGAAATTTTGATGACCAATATATATATTATGATTACATATGAAAAATTCTAAATGCATAATTCAAGTTCTGTTTTGAAAAATTATGGGTTAAAAATTGACTTGTAAAAGCATGAAATTACTAAAGAAGATAATATTCAAGCAATTTTACTTGCTTCTGATGAAAGTGATGATAATCTGTCAAAAGTAGATTTTAATTGGACGGCAAAATAATAATAATAAAAAAGACACCTTAGGTTATTTTTGAAGTATCTCAATAAATAATTAGAATTGGAACTATCGTGTTTTGTATAGACAATAGTGGGAGGGGCAGGATCGAGGAATCAAAGAATTGTGTCTTGAGTTATTTTAAACTTTCTTGGATTAAAAAAAAAATGAGAATTGCTGATTTACTATCAGGAAACATCAAAAATTTTGGCCAGCTCTATGCTTCATTTTTCCGTTGGATATGAAGTAGGATATTTTTTTAAAAAATTGTTTACCACAAATAATATGCGTGAAATAAAATTGTTGAAGTACAAAAAATCATGCAAAGTTTATAAAATCTGCAGCATTTGATGAATGAATGAAAACAGATTGGCAATAAAAAACGGCTGTGGAAGTCAGCTACAGACATATGCCGTATTATTCAAGTTTGACAAAAAATTGTTTTAATAGCATTTTAGATTAATAAAAATAAGAGGAAAAATAAGGATATTTTCAATGTAGATATTTACTCCAACTTTTATTTCAACAATGTAAAAAAGATTTACTTATTACCAAAAATGTGCTCATATGCATATTTTTGGAATAATATGAAACTTTAGCCCATAAACTTATCTTAATAAAATAATACAAAATATCAGATTACCTTTCTAGAAATTCAATATGCAAAAATCAAATAGCATAACGATTTACACTAGAAAAGTAATGCATAAGATGAACTAAAGTAAAATTTTAAGGTTGAAAGCTTGCAAAATATATTTCAATTCTGAATTTATTTAGCAAATTTTTATATTTCAGCATTGAATGAAGATTTAAAAATTAGTTATTTCATATATCGAAGCTTTGATAGAAATAATATTTTGAAAACATAATATATTACAAAATCTCGTGGTTTGACAAAATTTTAATATTTTAAAAGATTAATAAAAATAAGTTGCAAGTTATAGATGTTTTTGAAGTACATATTTGTCTCAAAATCCTTTTTAAATGATTTAGTTCAAAAAAAAAATGAATAACTTTTTAGAAATATAATGAGTAAACTTATTTAAAAATTTTATTAGAATTCTAAAAGAAGTATAATTCTTAAGATGCAATACTGAAGATAATTGATAATAAAATTTTAAGCCGCATTTCGTAGAAAGGTTATTTCCGAAATAAAAAATATTTCAAACAGTGTTGTTGGTTGCTTAGTGGATTTGGTTATTTCGGTATTAAACGATGATTTCAAAAGTTATCGTCTCTATTATTGAATCGCATTTGACAAATAACAAAATTGTTGTATGGTTATGTATGACGTATTATTTAAATTTGGCAAAATAATTTTTGAGTAATTTAAAATGTTAATGGAAATTAGATGAAAAATAATGTTTGGGTATTAATGTCAACACTTTAAAACCGAACCAAAACGTTTAAAAACCTCATATGAAACTTTTCTTTAAAAATTTATTGACTAAGTTATATTATAAAATTTTAATTTTTTGTACAGAAAAAAATAGTTGCCCCTCCCCCCACAATCTCTTCAAAAAAAAAAAAAAGAAAATAGAAAAAGAAAGGAAAGGAAGGAAGGAAGAAAAACTTTATACAAAAAATTTTTTAATACGCTAGAATAAAAATCTTAGACTGAAAGGAAATGCAAGCTGGTTGTTGAAAAACCGGACGGCAATTTATTGCTGAAAGTAGATTATTACGTCGAACGACGTGTTTATTATATATAGAATCAATCTAATTATGCATATTCAAAATATAAAAATTACTGAATAAAATTAGCCCATTGAATAAGTGTAAATTCTCAGGATACTCTCCACTAAAGACACCACCTCGCTCCCCAAATAAAATAATGGGCATTGGACAATACCGTCAAAGGTACAAATATTCATTTTTAGGCAACCGCATATGAATTTGTGCTTCACATTACGGTGAATGCATTTTAATAAAACGATCAACAATTGAATTTCATTGATCAAAGTCGTGTTTTTATATTATCGCGTTTACATAGATGAAAAAACACAGACCTACAAACATTAAACTCTTGGACGGATTGAATTCAAAATTTTAAAATATATATATATCTAATTAGATTACAAATTAAGATATTTGATTACAAAATTAGTTATCTAATTTAAATGCTTAATTTTATATCGATTTTAATAGTATAGCTATTTACTGTTTATCATATTTATTTGTATTCAAACAACCAGACAGACTTCACATCAATGGATTTCATACAAAATTTGATATAAATCTTCAAATTTGTTGCAAAAAACATGTAACCAAATTTCAATTGTCAATTTTCTTGCACTAAACTGGGAAAATTTGCCTATACTTCTTTGATAATATCAGTTTCACTAAATAATGGAGACAATTGGATCATGCTATTCTACAAGAGTTTGATTCAAGCGGAAACGAATAATCGCATCATAGCATCAGAATTAAACATTTGAGGTAAATAGTATTAAATATTAAAGTTTTTCATTAAATAAAGAAAAGAATGATTGATATTGTTGGTAAAACCCACTAACACAAAGAGGGCACGGTGAGCGCCCGGTGAAGAAGAAGGCATGTAGCCATGGTAGAGAGCAGTTGAGTTAAAAGTTGAATTCGTTATTAAAGTTGTTATTGTTGTAAAAATGTGGACTTGATTGACTAAATACACTGAACCACCATACTGATGATGAATGACAAACCATTTTGGTAGCATCGGCCTTGAAATTGAACTGATTTGATATTCTAATTTCATAGGAGATTCAAATATCCAGGTAAGATTTCCGTTTATAATTTGAAACTGAATCCCCTGGATAGAATTATTGATTTTTGAACATGGCAGAAAATATTTCTAAAATAAAAAAAAAACGTACTGCCATGCGAACAACATTAACAAAATTGAAGAATCTATTAATAACGAAACAGAAACTGAAGAGCAATTTGAAGTTTTTTTGGCACAATTAAATGAAAAAGAAAGTAGATTAAATTCTTTAAATGAAGAAATTGTAGATCTTTTGACTGAAGATACAATTTCTGAAGATATAGAAACTTCCGAAGAAATACAAGAAAAAATTATATTTTGGAAAACAAAACTTTCTTTAAAAATAAAGAAAATGAATTCTATCCCAAATGATACAGTTTCAAGAAAAACTGAATTAGAAAATAATAACTCAGAATGCATGAACATAAATTTACCTAAATTGTACATAAATAAATATGCGGGTAAATATGAGGACTGGTTAAACTTTTACAGTCAATTTGAAAGTTGCGTTCATAACAACGAAAAGTTAAGCAAAGTTGATAAGTTTAATTACTTAAAATCATATTTATGTGGAAACGCACTTGCATGCATTAACGGATTTGCAATTTCTGATGAAAATTATGGTAAAGCACTAGATTTACTGAAAGATCAGATTTGGAAACAAAAACGTGTTAATCAACACTCATTTTAATAATTTATTAAATTTAACGCCTGTTAAAAATTCTGATGATGTTATGAGTTTAAGGAATTTATATGACAACGCGGAAACACATATACGCAGTTTGGAAAGCTTGGGTATAGAAGGAGATTCTTATTACAATTTATTGACACCCATATTAATGGAGGTAATTCCCCAAGATCTCGTTTTAGAATTTAATCGTTCTCAAATTGATAAGGAATTTGATTTAAAAAGCTCTTTTGAAATTTCTTAATTCAGAGATACGTAGCCGCGAACGTTCATTTCAAATAAATAATCAAAAACCATCATCTTTCATTTCCGCACAAGAACGAATAAAAAATAAGAACTCTCATTTTGTCAAACGTAATACCGCAAACATGTCCTTAAAACACAAACACACACACACACACACACACGCCTTTCCGATTATATCTGGCCAATCGGCGCCAGTCATCGAAAAAGAAAAATGTTTATTCTGAAATACAAAATCACATAAAAAAGAATCATGCGATACTTTTAATACAAAAGACAAAAGAGATATTTTGAAGGGGAAAAAAGCCACTGCTTCCGGTGCGTAAATCAAGGTAATCGTTTTAGGGAATGTTTTGTTAAAAAAAATTGTTCCATTTGTGGGGAAGGATCACATCATTTTTCGATCTGTTTTCGAAATCAAAATTATTCGAGTGGTGTAAGTACTGATAAAAAAAAATGAAACTGATAACGTCGTTTCGGCAGTTTTTAAAACGAAAACTAATAAAAATAAAACCAATAATATTTTATTGCATACTTGTTCTGCGTTGATTGGAGAGGAAAATGAAATAGAAATATGTCGCACTTTCTTAGACAACGGAAGTCAGCGTAGTTATATTTTATCATCACTCAGCAAAAAATATAATTTCCCTATAGTTAGAAGAGAAAATATTTCTATTTGACATTTGGAAGTAATAAAAATGAAATGAAAGAATATAATGTAGTGAAAATTAAATTGCAAAATAGAGATGATCCAAATTTATTCATTTAAATTGAAGCGATTGAAACTGAAAATATTTCGACCTCACATTTACCGACTCCCCCTAAAAATATTGATAAAAGATTTAGACACTTAAGAAATGTACAAAGAGCAGATTTAATGATAAAGAAATATCGGTTCTCTTGGGTGGTGATTATTATTGTTACGAGCGAGCAAAACGCACGCCAAAGGTGAAAACGCTAGCCGCGCGTCACGGGATACTCCGCGCCAGCCGGGTTGACTTGGCGAGAAGAATGTTCTGGTAACCCCGAGAGAAGTCTGGCTGCGCCGAGGTTTTTCTCCCTTACCGCGGAAGCCTCTCGGAACTTCCGCCGTAGCACGGCCACGCTTTCGCCCGACTATATAAGAGGTGGGTTGCCTCTTCCTGGCAGTCGATCGCTCAAAGTGGATCTCGCTCTTTGAGAAGAGAAGCGTTTCGCTTACTTGTAGCTTTTCGCTTGAGCTGTGTTTGCGTTTGCTGTTAACGCTGTGTTATTGAGCTTGCTGTGATTGACTGTTGCTGTGCTATACTATAGCTGTTTTGCAAACCGTGTTTATTGTGCGTAAGACTTGTATTTACGCTGTAAGTGACTGATTATTGCTGGACTGTGTTTTCTGAAGTTTTACTTTTCCCAAGTCATCCTGTATATACCTGTAAATAGCTGTAAATAAATTTGTTTGTGCTGTCCTCATATAAAATCCATTCAATCCGAACCCGCTACGCTAAAAACGTAACATTATTATGAAGTAGTTACAGGACGGATTATGCGACTAAACAAACGCTTAGTAGCAGTTGAAACGTTGTTTGGATGGTCTTTACAAGGACAAAGTACAAATTGCGAGGAACTATTTACAATGAGCATAATAGTTAATGATTTGATCATTTCCAAACAACTTAGTGAATTTTGGAATTTTGAAAATTCAGGGATTGAAGCAAAGATATCAGATAGCGATAATAATGACAACGATATAATGTCCGAATTTGATGCTGGAATTTCATATGAATATAAATGCTATAAATTTCCTTGGAAACCGAATATGAAATCGTTGTGGGAAATTAATGAACAAGCGGCAAAGAAGAGAGTTATGAAATTAAGAACAACTTTAAGAAATGATCCAAGTTTATTTAATGAATACAGATCAATTATGAAGAACTACATTTCCGAGGATATTACTGAACGTGTTCCAGTTGAAGAGGAGAATTTACAGGAAAATACATTCTATTTACCACACCGAGCAGTGATACGCACTGATAAAAAGACTACTAGGGAAAGGATAGTATTTGATGCTGGATCACATGATAAGGGATAATTAAGTTTAAACGAATGTCTGCATACTGGACTAAATTTTATACCAAACTTGTTTCTTCTTTTGATAAAATTTAGGAAAAACACCATTGCTTTCGTTGCCTATATTAAAATGGCCTTTTTAATGATTGAAATTAATGAAAGTGAAAGAGATTTTACAAGATTCTTTTGGAGTGATGATCCAGGAAACTCAGATTTGGAGAGCCAGAAGTCTGATGTGTTCCAAATGTGCAGAGTTTTATTTGGTATGAAATCGAGCCCCTTCCTTCTTGCAGCTACGATAAAGCATCATCTGAAAAAATACATGGACATTTTCCCGTCAACTTACAAGCAATTGGACCAATCTCTTGAAGTCGATGATTTCCTTTGTGGAGAAGACAATGTTCAGCAAGCTTTGAAAACTTGCGAAGAAAGCGTACATATTTTTAAAGATGCAAGTATGGACCTTCGAAAATGGAGAAGTAACTCACCTGAACTTATCCAAGAATTAAAGAATTTAAAATTTGTAGTTGATGAATCTGGAAGTGCACTGGACATGGACAACAACTTGATAACTTCAAAGGTCCTAGGAGTTGGATGGAATGAGAAAACTAATATGCTTCATTTTGATTTTAAAAACTGCAAGCTTTTCTATCCAAAAGAAAGGAGACTAAAAGATACTTGCTACAAGCAGCAAGTCGACTATTTGAACCAACGGGTTTTGTCAGCCCATACACAATTCGAGTTAAATGCTTGATACAGGAAATTTGGTGTTTAGGTTTGGACTGAGATGAAAAATTACCTAGACAATTAGAAGTTGCTTGGAACAAATGGTGTGAAGAAATCAAGTATTTAAAAGAAATCCCACGCTGTTACTTTGAAAAATTGTTAACCAGTGACGTAATTGACATACAATTGCATTATTTTTCGGATGCTTCTAAGAAGGCACATAGAACCGTAGCTTATTTACGAATAGAATCAGTTGGTCGAAATGTTATTCCCTTCGTAGCTTCAAAAAGTCAAGTATCTCCTATAAAGACACTTTCCATCCCAAGATTGGAGCTCATGGGTGGACTTTTGTCGGCAAGAATAAGTCGGAAAATTGAATCAGCATTAGCACAGCCTCTTAAACGATTTTATTGGACTGATTCATCCATAGTGTGTTACTGGATCAAAGGAAACCCGAATAGACATAAAGTGTTTGTGAAGAATAGAAAAATGGAAATGTAGAAGTTAAGCAATACCGATGAGTGGCATCACTGTTTAGGAAGGTATAACCCTGCTGATCTGACAAGTAGAGGACTAGCCTTTGATGATCTTATAAACAACAACTTTTGGTGGCAGGGACCTAAGTTTTTAACATTGAATGAATCAGAATGGCCAGCATCCTTAGAGCCACTAATCGAAATCAGAAAAAACATAGAGGAATTGGAATTTACGAAAGCAGTTGCTGTAAATGCAGTAGTTGAAAAGGAGCAAGCAGAAAATGACTTAATCACAAGATATTCCTCATTTAGTAGATTAATTAGAAAAGCAGCTTTGTGCTTGAGATTTGTTCACAATTGCAAAATCAAATTAGAATTAAGGAAAACTGATTATTTAAGTGCGTCGGAATTGGAATAAGTCACGGAAATTATAGTGAAGCAAGTACAACGAATTGAATTTTCAACAGAAATAAAGTTCTTGAAGAATGGACAGCCTATTCCGAAAAATAGCAACATATAATCTCTAAACGTATTTTTGGACAAAAATGGAATATTGAGAGTAGGAGGAAGATTAAAACATTCAACTCTTTCTGAATTTCAAAAGCACCAAGTACTTTTACCTAAGAATCATCATTTGACTGATCTCGTTATTATTTTCACAAAAAATCATTACATTCTGGAGTACAAACTACATTATACTTGTTAAGGCAATTGGATTGGATTCCATCTGGTCAAGCTAGAGTAAAAAGACTATTGAACAAGTGCATTACTTGTTTTAGAACAAAGAACCAAACCATCAACCAAATGATGGGAGATTTACCACGAGACAGAATTGTGCCATCTAGATCCTTTGGAAAAATTGGACTAGACTACGCAGACTCTATAATTACGAAACCGAATTTGAGATCAAAGATGGCTTTCAAATACTATATTGCTATATTCATCTGTTTCTGCACAAAGGCCACTCACTTTGAAGTTGTATCGGATTTAACTACTGAAGCTTTCCTTGTATGGCTTAGACGATTTATTTCAAGGAGATCCAAGCTGTCTATCATCTGGAGTGACAACGCTACAAACTTACAAACTTTAAGGGTACAAGGAATATCCTTAACGATTGGGAGATAATTTGTAAATCCAGCACAATTCAACAATTTAGTGCAGAAAAGGGAATTGAGTCGAATTTTATTCCACCAACTTCTCCCCATTTTGGCGGGTTGTGGGAGGCAAACATAAAGTTCATGAAACGCATTTTGTTAAAAGTGACAAATTCAGCGATTATGAACTTTGAGGAGTTAACTACATTAGTAACTCAAATAGAAGCAGTTTTGAATTCTCGTCCATTATCCCTGCTTTCCTCGGATCCCAATGATATTAATCCTTTAACTCCGGGACATTTTTTATCTGGGAATGCTATTTTATCTTTTCCTGAACCTTATACTGCTTCGGATTATTTATCTTTTCATTCTAAGCGGAAACTTATTCAGAGTATTCGGAATAAATTCTGGAACAGATGGAACAAGGAGCATCTACAAAACCTTCAGACTCGTGCTAAATGGAACGTCCAGAAACCCAACCTGAAAATTAATCAGCTCGTTATTATGAAGGATTCCAACACTAAGCCAATGGATTGGCTGCATCGTGAACATTTTTCCTGGAAAAGATGGACTAGTAAGAGTTGTTGAAGTCAAGACTTCTTCGGGTGTTCTGAGACGGGCAATCAACAAGATCGTTCTATTGCCGATTCCAGATAGCCCTTTAGACACGGACCAAACAATTTGAACTTTATTTTGAACTCTTTTTACTATTTAGAACTTTAATTCTTTAAATTTTGATGATTTTCAAATTTTATATAATGAATAGTATAAGATAATTTTTGCTTAAAAGAAATTGGATTATTTGTATTTTATTTATTTATTTATTATTTTCTGATTTGTAAATTTCATCGAAATTTAAGTGGGGAGAGTGGTAAAAAACACTAACACATAGAGGGCGCGGTGAGCGCCCGGTGAAGAAGAAGGCATATAGCCATGGTAGAGAGAGCAGTTGAGTTGAATTGTTGAATTCGTTATGAAAGTTGTTATTGTTGTAAAAATGTGGACTTGATTGACTAAATACACTGAACCACCATACTGATGATGAATGACAAACGAATTGTTTTAGCTTAAAAGAAACTAACCGATTTCGATGACCAGTTGTTCACCCTTCATAATAAAAGTCATAATTTAGTGCTTCCAACTACAGAAACAGATAATCAACTGAAAAAACAACATTTTAGTAATACTTTTGCACTGTGGTACCTAATCAGTAGAGAATAAAAATCAAGAAAATTAATAATGAAAGTAACCGGAAACCAAAATTGAAAGGGAGAGGAATGAGTTAAGATTTCAGTGTTACTTTCATTTATAGTTTACAGAGTAATATAAAGAAGGATAATCACAAGTTCTACTGAATGGAAAGTGAAGGAGAAAACGTGTATCAGCAAAAAATATTTATATTTTTATCTTTTGAAAGTTATACTTTCTATTCTGAATTCTATTTAATAATAAAAATTAAAAACAACAACAATAGTACAGATTTTATAAGCTCCAATTTCCACACTACATTAAAAAGTTTAATTAAAATAAATATATAATAACTTTAAAAAATAGAATTAAATGAACTTCATATTGTAGGCATTATTACAATTTACTTGAATTTTTGCTAAATTAAATAAAAAAGTGAAATATTGATTAAAAATTTTACAAAATCATATTAATGCTGTTATTAATAATTAACTAGAATAATATCCATTAACTAATAAATATGAATAATCATATTACATTCCATTTTGTTTTCTTAGTACTCAGTGTTAAAATGCATTTATAATCATCTAAGAATTAAGGTATTTAATCTATTTTTGGAAAATATCAACTTATATATTGAAATAAAGACATTTAAAATCCATATAATACAAATTAAATAGGCACAATTTAAAAATTGAAATAAAAAAAATTGCAAGTCTAGCTCAAAATATTTACATACATGACTTTTTTTGAGTTAGTTTTAAAGAATGAAATAATAGCATTTCCATTTCATACTGTAAATAGATCAAAACTGATACATACACATAAAAATATTAAGAACTATGCTACTATTTTAAAAATTTTTTAAGGAGTTATTTGGAAATCTCAATATAATATGAAAACCAATATTACATTAAGATGCATGTGAGTCCTTTTTTGGCATATCTATTCAAGAAGATCTATGTATCAAGAAGACAACTGTGATGAATACAAATAACTGCATTCGCAGATGAACACATCATCTAGTTTGCCACAGCTGCCAGCTGGATTTTCTTCCTTAACAAACTTTCCAATTTCTAATCCAACATTTTCAAGTTGATAAAATTACATTATGGGAATCATAAAAATAAATAAATAATAAAAATGAAAATCTAGTATAGTAGCTGAATTTTTTATAAAGTCATTGTCAATCAGGTAACTGTCATACATTATATTTTGTTCAATTGGAAAGAAATTTGAATAATAAATAAATTTGTTATGAATGATTGAAGACAAACAAAACTAAATATTGATCTTTGGACTGAATAATATGTATAAATAAAGCTAAAGGGTAACAAAAAGTACATAAATGATGTTTAATTAAATGCAAACATAACATCACAACTTAACAATAAGAGAAATTTTTTAAATAATTTTTTTTATAAAATGACCTGATAATAATGCATTCCACTTAATGAAGCAATGGGAAATATTGCAATGTAAAATTTGTCATAAATTAAACAGCTTAAAATAAAATGGAAAACTATTTGTTAAATCACTTTTTATTTTTCACAATGTTATTCAAAAATAAGAATTCATTAAAAAGTAAGACATAATTACTGTTAAAATTAATCTAAAAGAAAAAGAGATTCATATAAAACGTAATTTCTATGGGATGGACGAATCCATCGCGAGCTGTACTTTTCACAGGTGGGGACGTTTGAGTGAGAGGGGCACCAGGGATAAGCGTTGTGTTTTAAATGTTGAGTTGTATCACAACACTTTTCCCGGTTCATTTGAATCGTGTTTCGCAAAGCAGGATGTGGGTATAGTTTTGAGTTGCATTTCATAAACGGATCATTTATCATATAGAAATGTATAAATTACATAATGAATGAAGAGGTAATGTGGTATAGATATGTAAGTTTCATAAAATGGAAAAAAAAAATCTTTATCCATTTCATACATGTTGATTTTTTTTGTCATATTATTCTGGTGCTTTTGTAGCTCTCTGTAAATGCATGTTAAATTTTTGTAAAAGTGATAAACTAACAGGAATGAAATAACTGACTGAATTTAAATAACAAGTTTTAAGAGTAGAAGACATATAACCCAAACATGATTTATTTATTTTTAAAAAAATAATCAGAACGCTAATTTTGCATAAATTTAGAAAAATAATTTTATAAAGTATTAAATGTATACTAATGTTTCTAATTAAACCATAGTGTTAAAATAGAAATGGCATATAAGACATGGTAGATATTGTACATTACAATATTATAAATTTCTAAATTTATTGTTACAAGTTATTCTCCACTTCTTGATAAATAAAACAAATTGAGTTTTATTACTTAACAGATGAATCTCAATTAACAAGCTATGAAAATATGAACCTTCTTAATGCATAAAATAAAACTGTATTTCAATTCATGTTTTATTGATAATTTAAGTACTTCTGTTCAAATTAATTATACATAAATTATAACAGAATTGTACATATACTTAAACTATTTTCATATGATCAATTTTTTTTATTAAACATCTGTTAACAATTTAAAGTTGCAAAGAATTGCATTTTATGATGTTATTTTTTTTAACACACAAATATTTAAATTGAATTTTCTTATGACAAATATGAGATTATATTCAGTAGTATAAAGTTATTAAAATGTAACTCACTACAAACGTTTAGGAGGAAACAAGTATTTTTAATACTGTTTTTCTTTAAATTATGATTTACTTTTCTAGTTCAAAAATCATGTTATGAAGAGTTTCATGTTCACACTTGTAATTCCTCAGTATATTTCAAAATATAAATATTCTTGAAAGATTAATATAATGCTCTTTTTGATAAAAAGTTGTTCAGAATATTTATAATATTGCAGCCTATTATTGACACTCTGAATATAGAAAATAAATAACCCTTTTTCCCCCTTAGGAAACCACTACATTTTTCAGTTAATAATTGAAACAGAAGTAATATTAACTGAAAAATGTTGGTTAAAATGGTCATTAGTGTGCCCCCGAGTTTGTCGCCAATATGGCAACCCAAAAATACAAAGCTCTTGTAGTAACCCTAATGATGTTTTGTTTACTTTTTCCTACAATGGTTGAATTGTACATAAGCTTCAAATCTTTTCTGAAAAATGTTAAATAATAAAATAATACCAATTAAATATTTTTTTATCTGTATTATAATTAAGATTTTTTGTATAATTAATAAGAAGATTCAATTATATTTTTAATGCGAATTTAAAATATTTATTCCTTTACCGTTTTAAATGTCAGTATACGATTAAACAAAATCGTCTGTTTTACTTCTTTACGAAGTCGTCTGGTTTCTTTCTTTAAAAACCGTCTGCAATAGAATTATTCGCATTTCTCGTCATTCTTTCACAGCTCTATCGTTTGTTTTCTTCACTAGTTATTATGTCGGCAATTATTCAAGAGTGGATGGCAGGTAAATGGGATGGAAAAAAACATTTCGATCCTGAGAAATGTATGAAAGGTGATTGGATTAAATACTTCAATTTTGTACATTATGTCTTTAAAATTTCCTATTAAATCCATTCTTTTTTCATCTTTGTCTTTCTCAATTGTTTATTATTTACTGTTCATGTTATCCGCACATTCCTTATGTTCTATGTGCTAGCGAAGCTACTAGTTTCCCGCTCCCGAACAAAGCGAAGTCGTAGGATGTCTTTTTAAGTTAAAAAATTCTGCCCGGTGCCTTCAACAGATGCCTCCGGCATCTGTTGAAGGCACCGGGCCTGAAAAAAAATTAATTAAAAGATAATGCTTATCGATTTAAAAAAATCAGCATTATATTGCAAAAAGTCGTAACCGTCACTAACCCATAAAAGTGTTTGTTTACAGCGTCCGCCATCTTTATTGGCGACTTGGCATCCTTGGCGCGGCAAGGGGCACACTATAAGTAACCTTTACCAAAATGTTAACTACTATTAAACTAATATATTATACAAATATAGAGAGCTGAAATGTACAGCATGCCATAATTTCAATATGTATATAAAGAATAACAATTTTTCAATTAAATATACTTCTTGCAACACAGTCAAATATGTCGTTTGAACCAATTAATTCTAAATAATGAGTCGATCAAAAAATAAATTGTTGATAAAGCTTTATTAGATTGTTGATATGTCAGTTTATTGATAATCTATTGAAAAGCAATAAAGTAAGTTTCCTTGTTTGATGATAACTGTGAATTAATGAGCAGAATGCAATCAATTTACTTGCATAGACTGTGATAGGCACAGGGAAATAAATACAAAAAATAAACCCCGATTTAGTGCAATATATTGTGTAAAGGAAGGGATGTTATGTAGAAAAGGTTCCAAATGAGCCTTGGAACCCTAATGTTCTATTTCTAGTAGCACCAATGTGACTCCGTATGAAAATCTTTCCCCCTTTAATAGAGGTTTAATGGAGTTTAAGTTCATTCTATTTAGTAGCAGATGCCACCAAATGGGGAAAATTATTTTATGGTCACCTTGTAATTTAATGACACAAATTTTTTAAAATGTGATATGAAGAATTCATATTAGAAAAGTAAAAATTGGAGCAAATAAATTATAGTTAAGAAAGAATTGATTTTACCTGCTAAATCATGTAGCAGTTATTATTATTTTTTTCATGCTTAGGAGTATGAATATACTATCCTGAAAATTCTGTAATTAAATAACAAGCTAATGTTAAATTTTGAATGAAGCAATTACACTAAAAAAAATAGAAATATAGTCAAATACCAAATTCTTATAGGTTTGACAGCATAATATAAATAAAAGAACAAATTAATCAACATATGAAATAAAATAAAATCAATGAAAAAAATCAAATAATATATAGCACTGTATTACACAATTTTTTGACTAAACTGTACTAAGTTCATGTCTTAACTAGGTAGTTTTTAGAGAAACAAAAATTAAAACATCAATTGTTAGCTTTATACAGCTTCAAAATGTAAATAAATTTGTAGATGATAATTTCTTTTATATTGTTGTTCAGTGATATAAAATCCTATTAGCAGTGTTTGGGAATAAAGTCTTGTTTCATCATCCTTTTGTGAATAAATGAAATACTTATTAACTTATTTGAAAAATCTTGGTTGGTTTTATTTGATTTGTCCAAGTTTTTCTCGCCTAAATCTTAATGTTTATCTGATTAAAATGATAGTGCAAGTTTACACATCACTAAAGTTTCTACTATTTTAACAACAAAATAATGTAAAACACAAAGAAATCCTTACCAAATATGAAATCATAAGAAAAAATTAAATTAAAATTTACTTGAATCACAAGGAAAACTAAAAGCTAAATGTTTTTTGAGATGTTATCTACTTAAAAGATATTGCTCACTAATGGTAAAATGCTTAATATATAATTAAAAAAAACAATATATATGGATGGACAATCTATAATCTATATATTAAAAAACATTAGGTAATCAAACATAAACAATAAAAATGATTAATAAATGATGAAAGAATACTATGCAATATTAAAATATATTGTTTTCACATTTATTATTGTCTATTCTATCATTCTGTTATGCATTTCTTAATATATATGTTCTTATTTGTCGCATTAGACAACCAGTTTGTTAACCAGGATAAATGATGAAAGAATACTATGCAATATTAAAATATGATATTGTTTTCATATTGTCTATTCTATCATTCTGTTATGCATTTCTTAATATATATGTTCTTATTTGTCAACCAAGAATATTCACTTTATTTGTTTTCAGATAAATTGTTTAGATATAATTTCATATTAATGAGTCAATCAAGCAGTTTTAACATTAAAATTCTGATTTTCATTATCTTACTTAAATATTCTTAATTATTCTGTGTATTCTGACCATTAACTTTTCTGATTGAGACTGTTACTTGACATCATGTCACTTTGAAAATGTAAATAACCCTTACGTCTTCTAGATCTTCTAAATGTGAGCTATCGTAACTTCATTTTTTAATTTGTTTTACAAATTATTTAGATATTAAGAGAATACTTCTTACTTGACTTTCAATAATGGATGAAAATCATGTGATTAACTATATGAGGACATAATGAAAACGATTTGGATTTTAGGGTAATAATGTAACCTAATAAATGTAAGAGGAAAATATATTTATTCTATAATTCAATTGATATAAATAAAGAAAATTTCAAACAATGAAAAATTCAAGTTTGCTCTGTGATATTACCAGAAATTATCTTGGAGAAACAGCACATTACAACTTAAAATACTAATTAAAATTTCAAAAAAAAAAAATCGTTTCAAGGTTTCCATGCCCGCCATTCAAGGCTCTTTTACTTTTATTCCTTATTGAAATTCATCAGAAAAATCTATAATGAGTTTCATTTATATTTAATATAATAAACTTATTTTTCAATAATATTTTATTGAATAATTATTTACAGAAAATTTAATGCATTGTTTAATTCATATTTCAACAATAATGTAAATATAAGAATTATAGCATAAATATAAAAATAAGGTATCTATAATAGGTCGTGATACTATAAATATCTATTCAGTTTTTAATCATATTTTATCAAAATCTCTTGCTTTCTATTCAAGAAGAAATTGTTAAGACATGTGTGAATTAATGTACTAGCAATCATATAAAATATTTTAAGAATAAATTAGTTCCAATTGTCAAAATAATTTTATTGAGTGAAAGAATTTTTCTTTCCAAATTAATGAATATTTATTTTAATTTAAGCTTCATTTAAATATAATAACACCAAAAAAATCATGCAAGTAATATACTAAATGAGTTTTTATATAGATAATGCAAACAAAGATATTACAATAATTCTGTGCATGATGACTTGCAATTCTGTTATTTGGTTAACTGTTACAAACTATATTTTGGTTCATATATTATAATTATGCTAAATTAACTAGTGAATCTGTATAACTTGCAGATCTCGAGAATTGAGAACTTGGTGATAGCTGAATGATAGTTAATAGATACTTTATAGTAAATTTCAATTTAATAACATTCAACTTTCTTTATCATCATTATGAAATATAGCATAAGAAATGAAATATTTTTTTAATTTCATACACAAATCTTATTTTTTCAAGAGAGTTGTTTTTATTCAATTGAATTTAATTTTTTGATCTAATTATTAAAAAATTAAGCCTTGCAGCTTTGTTAGATACAAAGCATTTTACAAAAACATATAATATATTTCAGGATTTGTGTTGACTTTTTGAAGAAATTAACTTTATGTAATAAAATATAATAAAAGAATACAATGAAAATGGTTTCAATTTTTTTATTAGTATTTATACAAAGATGCTCTTTTCTATGTGTAAAAATATATTTCTATAATTTTTTACACAAAATTGTAACAAGCCTGAAAAGTCAAGAAAACATAGAAATCATGAATGGAAGTATTTTGGTTAAAACTCATTTTAAATATTTATATACCAGCTGAATTTTCTAAGATGGTTAAGAAAATGATATTTTTGTTTTCATTCAGTTTTCTTGAAAATTGAGGAAACAGGTATAAATGGCTGCTAATCATAAAACTTGCAATATACTCTCAGTTAACATTCAAACCATTGAGCACACTCTGCTATAAATATAAAATAAATATTTATTCACATAAAATATAGGAATGTTGCAGTGATAAAGAACAGAATAAGAATATTGGTATCCTTAGGGCTAAAATCCATTGAATGTTTGTTAAACATTTCTTTCGGTAGTATTTAGCAATTAAAAAACCAACAACTACAATCTTTTATTTATTTACACTATATTAAATATGGATATTTTTCTGAGCTTCATCAACAGATATTGATATTGCAAAATATGAAAAGCTTTAGGCATAGAATATTTTACTAAATAATTTTTACAAATTAAAAAAAAAGCAAATTGCTCACCAAATATTTTTAAATGAATTGTTAATTTTAGAAGATGGAATTAAAACTAACAAAAGCAATGAATAAAGACATATAATGTGAACAAACTATATACAAAATGCTAAGCTAAATTTGTTTACCTTATAAAGAATAAGACAATGGATAACAAAAAAAATTAATTAAACTGAAAAACATGACTATATTAGCAGTTTAAGAATAAAAAATCCATAAAATATGGAAAGATATAAAAATGAATTACTTGCATAAGTAGTTGGAACACTTTTATATCTTCTTACTAATCATAAGGTTACTTTTTATATTTAATAAAAAATGTTCAGATTCAAGCTACCAATTCTGCAACTACTTTGAAAAAATCAATTTTTGAGCACTTGGTACATTCTAATATTAACCCATTCTAATATTAGCTATGTACTGAATATTGTAATATTTTACATTTTTTAAAAAACTTTTTCAAAAGAATTTCTAATTGCATAATTAATTTTAGAAGTTTTACAGCTGAAATTGTCTGAAGGAAAATAAATGCAACACATATTAAATTCCCTGATAGTGTCTGAAATATGTATGTATTTATGGTATGAGAGCATGATAGTTTTGGGAATTAGATTTTATGCCATAAAATTAGTCAGCTATAAATATCTTTAAATTGGAACTGCGGAAAATACAAAATATTACTCCAAAATGTTTAAATTCTCATTAAAACAACATCTACTCCTAACACTAATCAAATACTAGAAAATACTTCTACAGTAAAAATATTTCTACTTCTAGAAGTTTATTCTTTTTAAAATTCTGGATTCTTCAATTTTCTAATGCATTTTAATTAGTTATGATTTAATAATCCAACCTTCAGTAAAATCAAAATTTATTTCACAAAACAAATGTTCTCACATCATAACTTAAAATTAGCAATAGCAGAATAGAATTTAATTATTTTTTTAGAATAGGGTAAAAATTTTTTTAAAAGAATAGAAATATTGAGCTTAGAAATTATTAAAAAAATAGACAGTAGTAGTAGTTAGAAATTATTAAAAAAAAAAATAGATTACGAGTGTGAAGAGTATAATCACGAGTATAATCATCATAATTACGAGTATAATCATCAGAAGAATATTTTTCTCTGACAAATATATTGTATTCATTCAACGTTAAAACATTTAAAAAAAAAACAGAAACAGTGCAAATTAGATATTAGTGATAAGTATACAAACAAAAAGTACTTTCAAGATTCATTAATATCAGCCAATTCTGAACGCTCTAAAAGTAGTAATAGAAATAATAAAAAAACAACAGTAGAAAACAAGTAAAAAGCCACTAAATACATAAAAACTTGTATTAAATATCCACTAAATAAGTAAAATGTTTACTGATAAAATATGTTTTAAGTTCATCTGACGACACGAGATTTGGAAAAAGACACCATTCTTTCCCGAAAACTGTTATCCGGAGGACGCTTTTAGGGGGGGGGGGGGGTATAGGAAGTTTGGGGGAAAGCAGCTCTGGAGGACGGGAGGACTCTGGGACGCACTAGAATGGGGGAGAGGACGCACTAGATGTATAGTAGAGGTGTGTCGTTCGGGAACGAACGGGTCAAAACGAACGGGTCATCTAAGTGAA
>JAOUZG010034976.1:4536-15443 GCA_026289955.1 Argiope argentata
AGGTTGACCTTTAGACCGTTAGCACGAACACTTTACTTCATAACGAGTAGATATATGCATAATAACTGAAATATTAGAATTATAATTTAGGAAAATAACTTTAAACATTTTCTGTCCCTTCCCTAAATAATAGAAAAGAAACACTTAAGTACTTTTGCGATACGTACAGACTCCATAAATCCACTCCTGCGCCGTAAACAGAATGGTGCTGGAACAATTCCGGAGCTGCGTATACCAAGGATCCGCAGTGAGTTCGTAGCTGAACTTTCGGTTGGTACGTGTTGCTCAGACCAAAATCTATTTGGCAAGAGAAATACAAATGAATTGTAATCAATGTAAGCAAATTGCATTATATATTAAAAATTTTGTCTTTGAAACTGGTAAAAAAAATAAAGCATATTAATAAATTATTTATAAATGGTTTAAATTCTTGTAAAAAGGAATCAAAAATTAACAATGGAGAAATTTAATGGCTAAAAGTGAAGTTTAGTGTTCCCTTTGCTGCGCCAAGTATGCCAAATCGCCAATAATGATGGCTGACAAAATAAACAAAAACTTTCTGCATTAAAATTAAGTTCTTTACTGATAAGTATTGTAATTTTTATTTTAATATGAGGTTTATTTAATCTGTATTTGAGGTTTTTATTTGAATTTTTTTTCATTCTATGGGATTATTATCGCAGCTGTAATTTTGAAATAAAGAAACTTTTCAAAGCGTCTGTGCTACTCTGTTGTGTAAAATGCTAAATTTAGAGTATGCGATGCCTTTCGACATCTGGAAAAGACACCGAATAGAAATTTTGAAATTAAAAAAATATATTTTTTTGGGGGGGGGAATCTAGTAGCCTTGCTAGAACATAGGGTACTTACGTATTATGCCCTCTTCGACAACGATCGCCAACAGTTTATTAACTTATTGGCTCCGGATTTAAATTTGGCGATAAAGATCAACTGATTACACCATTGCCGGATTGCCATAATTGGTGGTTTAGCAATTCATTGACGATGACTTCAAAGTTTGCGATAAATTTGGAAGGTATTATACGTAAAATTCGATCATAGAACATAAGGACTCTGTAGATAACATGAAAAATACATGAAAACAAACATTCTTTTAACTTCATTAACTCGTAAAATATAGATATATATTCCATTCACCCTTCATCCATTCTATATATTCAAAATATATCGTGCCAACCCATTTACAGACATCCACTATTGCACAATTACCGATATAACAAATTATCATTTGAGCCTTCAGAGAACAAAAAGAATTACTAGAACAGCAATGAATTCCATTTCAGACGAATTTTAAATTAACAATTCTGACTATTTTTAAAGCGCACACCGACAGTTAAAAATTGAAAAAAGAATAAATATTTTATTTTCTTATTCACATTAAAAATAAAATTGCAGTGCCTCTTATTAGTTGTAAAAATAATTTTATTTTAATACAGAACTAAATTAAAATCGTTAATATATATTTTATTATTAATTTTAATTTAAACAATTTCATAAAATACTTGTAGTTCATGTACAATTCTACCATTGCAAAAAGTAGTAAACACAAATTGTCTTGCTTTGACATCCCAACAAAGCGGTCTTCTTTGTTGGGATGTCATATTGGTTACAAACTCAGGGGACACTTTAAACCACACTTTATCTATTTTCTGTCTGTGTATTGCTTCTTTAACTATTTAAAATTTAATTATCTTTGAAGACACAGAAATATGAATACCTATCCTATCAATATATTCCTTAACAATGAGTTTCTATTTCATCCCTATTTTGATTTAAGTATGTTACATTTAGAAATGACAGATGCAACCACAGATGTATGACTTCTTATTCAAAATTATGAATTAATTAGTTGCTTTAACGACCAATTAGTTCACTGAAAATATTAAATGTGTTTAATTACATTTAAAATTCATTCTTATATATAATATACATAAGTGCTTAAAATGTTTTTAACTTTCAAATTAGGGGGTTTATTAAATATGTATTATTTCAATGTTTTTTCTTGCTATTTTAATGCATACATGCCCTGTTAAAAATGAATTAAAAATCAATGATATACTGAACTTTTTACATTCTCATTATCACTAGAACCTTTTATCTGCCTCTCAGTTTCTGAGTCATCATTTCATAAACATATTATTTTAATCGTCTGTGACATCCCTTCAATTTTAAATTTTGATACAAGAATAAGAAAACAGGATATTAATTCATTTTGCTGTGATGACCACTGTCTTTACATATTGGTTTGCTAGTTCATAATACCGACCCAATTTATTCCTTTAATTAGCAATTAATTTTTGTTCCGATTAATTCAAAGATAATAAAAAGAAAATGTTAAATTGAAATCATTTATCTATAAAGAGTGACAATGCTACATCACTGAATAGATGGACGTCTCAACTTTATGTTTTGGGATTTGAGTCATTCCAAAAATCAGGGAAGCTTGGTTTGTTTGCAAGTCATAGATAATGCCTCAGAAAAAATCTTAGTCTCTTTGAAAACTTTCTTTAACTTCAACGGCCAAAAGTGTTTTCATGTATTGTTGCACACAAAGGTTAATCCAATGTTACATTACTTCATTAATTTTGTTGTAAGTTTAATAAAGAGTTGCCTTGTTTCAAACTGTTGCTAAAAAAATTTGTAGAAGATTGTGTTGTTGTTACTTATAGCACTTGCCATGGACAAGCCCCTGTTGATACAGCAGCAGATTTAAGCCGAAAGGAGCGTCTCTTGTTTTCGAAGTAGCGTCAACTAGGGCCAAGAGTACGACTTACCGACACACTCATCATTACAGTCGCTTGCACAGCACCCTTTTACAGGGGGGCACAGTCACACATCTCACAGATAGCACCACAGAAGAACAACCATGCCCGAACCAGGGACTCGAACCCGGGACTCCCAGAACACGAAGGAAACGCGCTACCTCTGTGCCAGAAAGGCAGAAAGAAGATTGTTGTATATTCAAGGGAAAAACGTCTCTCGCCCTCTCACGTCAGATGGAAATGGTGGGCGTGTCCGAACAGTTTTCGAATCTAACCATAGAAATCCTAAAATTAGAAGAGCTGGAATCAGAGAGCTTGGATTCTCAGGCGCTTAAAGCTGAGAGCATGCCGCTCTGAGTCTCCTACTCTTCAATATCTGCAAGATCGATTTGTTACAACACTGAAGTCATTAACCAGAATTATTAGCATTACTTCGTTTATGGCAAGATTAATGGTTCGATGTCTTTCGCTTAAAACAATGAATCATTTGCTTAATACATAGAATAAAATTCCCTTTTTTACAACAATTTATGGTATTCTGACTCTATCTATAGTTCATTAGAAATAAACACTTTAAGGTACTATAGAATCTTTATAATATTTTGAAATTATTTTTATGACTTAAAACAATGTACTCAATCCTTACGAACATTTTTTGGTATTGCATATGTGCATGGTTTAATTAGTTTTAAAATATATTTAGTAAAAGACATGATGAACACTTTTGAATTTTCTCTCAAAAACGTTTACTTTAAAATAATTATTCTAAATACTATATTTTCAGAGCTTGCGTAAAGGATTTAGTAAAAATGATCCATCGTATTAGCATGAAGTTTTCCAGGTATAGTTATGCCCAAAAAATGAAAAAAAAATTGAAAAATCGAATCATTATTATGTATAGTCTTCTATGCTTGCCAATAAGCAAATAATGTTTTAAAAGCATTATTATGTTTTTATAACATAAAAAAGTAAAATAATTTCAGTAAATGTATTAAAATATTTATCACTTTGCATTATTAACAGGTTATGTTCTTTCAAAATAAATTAATGTAACATTTGTTAGCAAAAATTGCTTATTTTCTTAAAAATTTTGGGTTCAAGCAAATTCTATCTTCAAAAATTTATACGGAGGATGTTTTTCACATATATTTTACTTATATAAAATAATTTGTGACTAAAATATTTATAATTATATAGTTAAATTTCTTATAATACTGTGTTAAGATTTATTAAGAATTTTTTAAATTTGTGGATAGCTGCATTTGACTGAATTTCAATGTCTCGTTGAGCTGTTAAATGTCCAATAAATCCTTAAATCTTCTTTTCCTTTCTGAATAGTTCTGCATTTGAATTGTATATGAAAATTACAAATGAATACTAGGAAAGTAAAACAAAATGAGCATTAAGGAAATTTTTTAAAATAGTGTTGAAATGTCATACTAAGGAAAATAAATAGTAAGATTTTCAATTTGGAAAAAAATTATAAATGTCTAACACATGACAAATAGTTTAAATCACGTCGATATATGCCAATTGTAAAGAAAGCAGAATGTCATTAACCACCAAAGTGCAAATATTTCACTCGTTCACTTTGAATTTTCGCTCTCTTGCCAAATTTTCCGAATGCTATTTACTGTATCTTCCATTTCCAGCCTTCAAATTTTAAACTAATAATTTAACAATGGGTAGAATGTATTAAGGTAATAAAAATATTTTTAAACGTACCAACTATCTTTATGACTTTTCCATACTCCAAAAGAATATTTTCTTGCTTTAAATCTCTAAATTAACAAAAAAAAAAGATTAGTTTTAAGTATTTTTAAAAATTGAAAAATACCTTCTTAAGCCATGTGCACAACTTTATTCTGAATGTTGTTAGTAGACACTAAATAAATATATTTTTTAACTTGTAATTTTAATAAACTAATAATTTTTATAGCTAATATTTCTATATTTTCAAATTTAATTATATACAAGTACAGAAATCCACCCAATGGATACGCTTTGCGAGAATACCAGCAAGTTAGATTTTTGAGTTCGATCATTTAATTTCAGAAATCAAAACATTCTATTGAAAAATTATCTCGCATTCTCAAGAATAACTCTTAATGATATGTATAAATGATGTGTGAAATAAATATCCTGTTTTGTCCTCATTTTATATTTGAATTATAAAAAAGATAATCTATTGGAAAATCAAACTGAACTTATTCTAGTTCTTACCCGTGTCTTCGTAAGCGTGGAAATTTTGATGGGTATATGTGAGAACTGAGAGTCTAATCACAACATAAAATATTATTAAAACCGTATGCAGGCATAAATTTTTAAGGTCAATCGAAGAATCCAAAGACGTGAATTTTAAGCACCAGTTGGGGTAACGCAATGCAGATTAGAAAACTTTAATTTCAATTCATCTGTTTTATTTTTATTCAAAAGCACTTCTGAAGGAATCAAAAGATACATTCATTAACAATGTTTAATTTTAAATTTATCATGCACTAAAAAAATAAACAGAATCGTTTGAAATAATCGGTCGAAAACATGTTGCGTCTAACATCATTAGCGTTGGACTATGTACTTGAAACTATAAAGGTACTTTTAAAAAATTAATCGAAAATGATGAAAATAGACAAAAGAAATATACCCAGCAAGAAAAAAAATCAAGAGAAATGAACAAGAAATACCGAATTATATAAACACACCTTCCTTTAGAATAGAAGATAATATTAAAATGAAAAACGGAAACAGAAAAATAAAAACAAACGATTAGATTTTTTTTAAAAAAAAATTCTGATGAAAAAGGCTTTCTGTCGGGAAATCCTACAATAAATCACAAAGAATTCCATAAGATAAGATAATATTAAAATAATACCGGAAATAGAAAAATAAAAAACAAACAATTCAAAAAGCTCAGGCAGATGTTTTCAGATTTTTTTAACTTTTTGATGAAAAATTTAGTTTTTAATGAATAAAAAATTAACCACTCAATTAGCTAATTTTTACCGGAATAAAAATTAGCCTATGTTCTTCTGTAGACTATAATCTATCTCTGCGCTAAATGTCACCCAATTTCCTTCAGCTGTTTTGGCGTGATTGAACCCCATCATCCATCCAAACTTTCACAATTATAATAGTAGTATAGATTCCTCAAATTAATCATCCGAATTTGTTCAATGTGCCCTTTAATTCTAATAAAAATTATTATGATAGTGACGTGTCCGATTTTATAACAGAAAGAGGGGCGCAGTAACTACTGAAGGAAGGGATTCTTGAACACCCGAAAGCAGAAATCTGACTTCTAGCACATACGAGGATGATACACACATACACTCAATTGAACATCCCTTAATTACAGGGGTGAAGATTCACACACCTCACAGATAGTACGCAAAACAACCATGCTCTAATCGGGATGCCCAGATCGCGTGGAAGACGCACTGCCTCTGTGTCAGGATCCCAGCCTAATAAATAATTGCTATACTAATTAAACTAGGATAATGGACTATAAAAAGGTTTCGCCAAGTAAATAAAAATTGAATTTAGAAAAATTCTTAATAGTTCATGTTTAGAAAATAGAATACAAATATTAACTTGCAATGAAAAATATTCATTTCCTGGTGAATAATCACTTAGCAATTTATTAATCATTAAATTTAGCAGAGAAACCAGTAGGATTAAATTTACCTTACTCCCAATGATATCAAGCAAAACGAGAAAAAAATCATGTTAATCTAAAACAATCTTCCATTCGACTTACATTTTAGCAAATCTTATAGAAAAATATTGGAATTAATATTTATTCATCTGCAAATTAGAATCAATTGAATTCGCGGAATGGTGTATGCAGAATCTTTTAAAAAGATAATTTTAAATCAAACTTAAAAACTAAAATATACCTACCTATTTGAAGCAATTTACTACAAAGAAAGCCAGTAGAACGGGAAATACTCTAGTTTACAGCATTTTCCAAAAGAAAATTAAGATTGCTTTTTCAAACATTTTAAGTTCTATAGCACTATAAATGAATATGAAATGAAAACGTTTACGAAATATTGATTAATATTAACTATTTATGTAAAACTGAAACAAAGGCCATATATTGTAGTTTATTTAAGATAAACTATGATACTGATGCTACAGAAATTTCATATTTTTCCCTGCTAATCCATTTCCCGTTTTTTTAGTAACATTTTAGCATTCAAAAAAATTTGAAATTTCATTTTCCATATTTTAAAATTACTTTTAGCATTAAATTGTGATATTCTTCAAAAAATATTATTATTCAATAGATATTTTGTCTTATGATTTGTCAATGTTATTTTTTCTAATCCTAATTTTTTTTTATACATTTAAGAAGTTCATTGAAGAAAAATGATATTTTTAAAATCATAAATCATGTATATGTCTCATGAAATGATTCAACGTTTGACCGTATATTTTATTATTATTTACAGATTTTCATTACTTAATTAATATTTTTTTCTTTCTTTCAGAAGAGGATTTTAATATTTCCTTACGTGTGAAATTCCTTATACTTTTATTTCTGTTAATTTAACATTCAAATTTTATAAAAACAATCATAAGTTAAATAATACACAGTTTTTTCTAAACAATAATCTTATTAGGGGTTATGTTGCACATAAAATTCAACTCAAATGTGCTTTCACTAGTGTGGTGTGGAAAGGGTTTCAGCTCAGATATCTTTCTCGTCTTCTGGCCACGGTTCAAAATTACGAGGTCCGCCTGAAAATACCCTAGTGTTGCTTTACAATGGGACGTTAATGTAAATAAACTAAAACTCATCTATTAGAAATATGATTTATAGAAAGATTAATAGAGTTTTTATGCTTCAAAATTAAAATGTCATACCTATAGTTACTGACTGTCACGGGAGATTGCATTGCGAAAACTATTTAAACAATTTTAGATGCATTCCTTCGAAATATTTTAATTAAAGTTTTTTTAATATTTTATACACAATTCTTTCATTTATATTAAAAGAATCATAAAGATTTTGAAATTATGAAGATACTATACATATTAAAAACTACTTATATAAAGATAATACGTTTCACGTAAAATATTCTATAGAAAATAGAATCAAGAACCACAAAGACTTAATGAAAAGAAAGGAAAAATATATTCTTGGTATATGTTTATTTTATATATACCATAATTAACTAAAAATAATAATTTTCTTAAGATATTAAAAATTTTAATGAAAAACAATTATATTTCAAAAGACAAATCAAAGATTATTATCAACCTTTTCCATTTTGTTTCATTTGAAAATATTTTCTTATAATCTTCCAGATTTTCAAAGTGGAGTATAATGGTTATGCAATAATAAAAGAATGGAAAATGGCGAAGTCAGGAATATTACATCAACATATTAAATTATCAATATAATTTTATAAGAAAATAATCTTTAAAAAAAATTTAAATTGAAACAAACTAAGATTCAAATAATTATATTCAAAAATATTTGCTGTTTAAAGGAAGCTAAAAATAATTGCATCTTAAAAAATTATATTACATTTAAGGTAAAAGAAGTTTTATTGCCACTCATATCAAACTCATTAAATAGATACAATGGCTAAAACAGCATTTTGCTGTTAAGTAATTTCAAAATATATTAATTGATTTTTAAATGTCTGTCTATGAAAAATAAAAATTAAATAACTTTTATTCGTCATAATTTTGTAAAAAAAAAAAAAGATTGAGTTTTAGGACTATTTTACAAAATTATATTAATAGAAAAATAAATAACATCTTCCATAATTTTTTGGGGGACTTCAGTATGAATCTATCAATTATTTATATATATCTTGAAAAAAAATGTGTTATGATTTAGGGAACCAAATGTTTCCCTATTCTACAAATAAACAATTTTTGAAATTTAATTTTAATGCTTATTTATTCTCTCATTGCAATTAATTTAAAAATCTGCAGCAATTTCATTAATTTTGTTAAAACAAAACTCATATTTCTAATTTTAATTTAACTTTTAATTATAACTCTAATACATTTTTTAATACTTTATCAGAACTTATGAGTAACAATGATTTGAAATAGAAAATATTCCATTTCAATGAGAATTAAAATCTTACTGAAAAATAAATATAACAGAATTTTGAATTACTTGATTAATATTGACTGCAAAATTTAATACATGCCTTATCTATAAAGACGAAAGAAATTTTTTAAATAAAATAATAATGTATCACGTTTTTAACATGAAATTTTGAATATTAACGCACAGATACATACATTTTTGGGACAATTTATATGGAGTTAGTAGAGACTGTTTTACTCTTTGTAACTCGTATAAAAACGTGTATATTCATATTTAAATGATTATTATTAATTATCATGATAATCAAATTACTTCAACCACTATTTTTGTGATATGTTTTGAATGTTCATTAGTTAATCCAAGGTAAAACAGTTCATTAGTTAATTCAAGGTACACGTTCCTTGCGCGTCATTCTTATATATTGATTTTATCCAAGCGCATAGTCTTCATAACCTTAAATGGATATATCTAATTTAAAAGAGAGGTAAAAGTTTAACATTTTTTTCGTTGGTATTATAAGTATGAGTGAGCATTCATGAGTTATAAAATCAAGTAGGTCATTTATGAGATCCTTATATTTGTGCCATTATATATATATACAAGGTGGCCAGAAATAAAACACCCCTACTCTGACCTCCATGGATATCGAACTACTCAGTGTAAAGGCTCAAAATTTTGTACACATACTATTCAAAATATGGGGAAACGGATTTCATGAAAAAAAAATTAGTTCCTGAAATCACCGATAGGTGGCGCTGCACAACTGGAACTATGATCAAAAGACACAAATAATAATAAAAATTAAAATGTTTATGCGGAATGGAATGCTTCCATGCTTCCTTTTTAATTTTTCTGCCCCTTATGGAAAATAAAAATAGTAAAGAAGCTAGAACTCCCGTTGCAACTGCAATTTCATACTGTAACCAGAAAAATTTGCATAAAGCATGGTTAGAAGCCATGTTCTGGGAAAGAAGTTAAAAGGTGGGGAATGTCATTCTTATTAGTGATGGCTGTCACGCTGCCAGAACGCGCTTTGCTTGTGAAGTTGTTTTACTAGAATAAAGGAAATGCTCCAGCAGCACTTCGAGAGTTTCGCCGACTTAAGGATTTGCGTAAGGGACCATTGCTTCCACAAGCTCTCAGGAGAATGATCGCTCGATTCGAGGAAACTGGACATCTTGGAGTTCAGCCTGGTCGAGGACGCAAACCGGTTCGTTCAGATGTCGTTGAAGATGTTGCCACCGGTATTGTTGAACAGTCAATGGATAATGTTTTAGGCTGCAGTAGTGCACGTGCAGTGTCACGACACTTGGGTGTTCCCTATAGCACAGTGTGGAACGTACTCAGAAAAATGGTGCATTGTTTCCCGTACAAAATCCGCCCTAATCAACAATTGCTGGCCACAGACAGGGAGATGCGACTGACCTTTGCATTGACATTTCTTGCTAGAGTTGAAATGGATGCATCGTGGCCGTGGCAGATTCTGTGGAGCGATGAGGCCCATTTCCACCTCAGTGGAACAGTGAACACCCATAACTGTCGCATATGGGACACGACAAACCCCCGTACCTTCCAAGAGATTCCACTCCACTCACCGAAAGTTACAGTCTGGTGTGGATTCACAGCCACATTCATCCTTGGACCGTTCTTTTTCGAAGAGGTTACTTCCAATGGCCTTGAGACATGTACCGTGACGGCCAACAGGTACAAAAGGATGCTCGAAACATTTGTTGTACCCCATTTGCAGCAGCGCCAATGCCTTGACACCATTACTTTTATGCAAGATGGAGCACCTCCACACATTGGACTCCCTGTGCAACAGTTTCTTCGCCAACATTTCACCACTGACAGAATAATCAGTCGCGCGTTTCCGACAACTTGGCCATCTCGTTCACCGGATCTTAATCCGTGTGATTTTTGGCTTTGGGGACACTTAAAAAACCTTGTTTATCGAGAACGTCTGATAACCTTGGCAGATTTGAAAGAGAGTATCAGTCTGCATGTGAGAAGCATCTCAGATGACCAGTTACGATCCGCAGTTGAACAAG
>JAOUZG010034987.1:0-25679 GCA_026289955.1 Argiope argentata
AATGTGGTGATGCGGTCAGATACAGCTTTGCAAGATCTATCATTTGCCACCCTACGATCGATTCTACGTATATTAGGGTGTGCGAAATCTTAACCATTTCGTTTTCCAGCCACTGCCCTAGGCGGCCTTTAGAAAGAATGACTGCCCAGGTTGCGATGTAATATGATTATATTTGTGCGAATGCACGTTTTACACCACATTGCAGGGTCACTATGTGCGTGAGATCGTTTTTTAGCTTAATTACGCATCAAAACACGCAATTACATGCTAAACGTACGGGACTGAAAAAGCGCGCTTCTCTGCGTATAACTAGTTTCCGCTTAATGAGTCTGTAAATCTGGTGATGCGGTCAGACGCAGATTTGCAAGATCTATTATTTGCCACCCTCCTATCGATTCTACGTATATTAGGGGATGCGAAATTTTAACCTTTTCGTTTTCCCGCCACTGCCCTAGGCGGCCGTTAGAAAGAATGACTGCCCACGTTGCGATGTAATATGATTATGTGGGTGCGAATGCACGTTTTACACCCCATTGCATGGTCACTATGTGCGTGAAAGGGCGTTTTTTAGCTTAATTACGCAGCAATAACGCAATTACATGCTAAACGTACGGGAGTGAAAAAGCGCGTTTCACCGCTTATAACCCGCTTCCGCTTAATGAGTCTTTGAATGTGGTGATGCGGTCAGATGCAGCTTTGCAAGATCTATCATTTGTCACCCTCCGATCGATTTTACGTATATTAGGGGTGTGTGAAATTTTAACCATTTCGTTTTCCCGCCACTGCCCTAGGCGGCCGTTAGAAAGAATGACTGCCCACGTTGCGATGTAATATGATTATATGTGTGTGAATGCACGTTTTACACCCCATTGCAGGGTCACAATGTGCGTGAAAGGGCGTTTTTTAGCTTAATTACGTATCAAAACACGCAATTACATGCTAAACGTACGGGAGGGAAAAAGCGCGTTTCTTAGCGTATAACTCGCTTCCGCTTAATGAGTCTGTGAATCTGGTGATGCGGTCAGATGCAGCTTTGCAAGATCTATCATGTGTCACCCTATTGCAGGGTCACTATGTGCTCAAACGGAAGCGCATAATGTGGAGAGAAGTCTTCCTCCTCCGCTACGTTTGTTAACATGTAAGTAAGTTTTTTGCTATATAATCGCGCTATAAAACCCCCTTACACGGATTTTTTGAGCCTATAGTGGGGTGCAAAGCATGCCCTCGAACCGGTACAATAATATTCCATGAGAATGTGTGACGTCGTTCAACCCTAGCGGTCGCTAATGGAAGCCGCGAAAAATAGAAAGGGCGCAGAATTCGCAATCTTATAATTTACCTGGAATCGTTTGAATGGTTGCAAATGATAGGCCTGTTGAAGAAGCATCAGAAAATACCACCGGAAAAGCGGACCCCTCAAACGGAAGCTCATAATGTAGGTCAGAAATGTTCCTTCCCCTCTACGTAGGTTAACATGTAATTGCGTAATTTGCTATATAATCGCACTACAAAACCCCTTTACACGCACTTTTTGACCCTATAATGGGGTGCAAAATGTGCCCTCAAATCCGTACAATAATATTCCATGGGAGTGTGTGACGTCATTCACCCCTAGCGGCCGCCTATGGAAGCCGCGAAAAAAAGAAAGGGCGCAAAATTCGCCCAATTCTTATTAACCTACAATCGTTTAAATGGTGGCAAATGATAGCCCTCCTGACGGAGTATCAGTTCATTAAACTGGAAACGCGGACCCCTCAAACAGAAGCGCGTAATGTGGGGAGAAGACTTCCTCTCCCCCTGCGTAGGTTAATATTCTAATTACCCTAGCATCGTTTGAATGGTGGCAAATGATAGCCCTGCTGAAGAAGCATCAGAACATACTACCGTAAACACGGACCCCTCAAACGGAAGCGCGTAATGTGGAGAGAAGTCTTTCTTCCCCGCTACGTCGGTCAA
The DNA here is from genome assembly GCA_026289955.1 of Argiope argentata. Lineage (NCBI taxonomy): Eukaryota > Metazoa > Arthropoda > Arachnida > Araneae > Araneidae > Argiope > Argiope argentata. Next base: position 1,957 of record JAOUZG010034987.1, read on the forward strand.
CTTGTAATTGCGTATTTTGCTATATAATAGCGCTACAAAACCCCCTTACACGTATTTTTGAGCCTATAACGGGGTGCAATACGTGCGTCTGCACCCGCACAATAATATTCCATGTAAGTGTGTGACGTCATTCGCCCCTTGCGGCCATAATGGAAGCCGCTAAAAAGGAAAGGGCGCAAATTTTGCCAGCTTCTTATTCACCTAGAATCGTTTGAAGGGGGGCAAATGATAGCCCTTGTGAAGGAGCATCAGAACATACCACCCGAAACACGGACCCCTCAAACGGAAGCGCTTAATGTGGAGCGCTTAGTGTTCCTTCCCACACACGTAGGATAACATGTAATTGCATAATTTGCTATAAAATCGCACTATAAAACCCCTTTATACGCAATTATTCAGCCTATAAAAGGGAATCCGTCCATCCATGGGAGTGTGTGACGTCATTCACACCAAGACGATGTCAATGGAAGCAGCGAAAAAACGAAAGGGCCCAAGAATTGCCTCCTTCTAATTTACGTAGAATCGTTAGAATGGTGGCGAATGATAGGAATGGTGACGGAGCATCAGCCCATACCACCGGAAACGTACCCATCAAACGGAAGCTCGTATTGTGGGGAGAAGTGTTCCTTCCTTTCTACGTAGGTTAACATGTAATTGCGTATTTTGCTATATAATCGCGCTATAAAACCCCCTTGAACGCTATTATTGAGCCTATAATGGGGTGCAAAACGTGCCTCAGCACCTGTACATTAATATTCCATGGGAGTGTGTGACGTCATTCGTCCGTAGCGGCAATAATGGAAGCCGCCAAGAAACGAAAGGGAGCAAAATTCGCCCCCTTCTAATTTACGTAGAATCGTTAGAATGGTGGCAAATGATAGCCCTGGTGACGGAGCATCAGAACATACCATCCGAAACACGGACCCCTCAAACGGAAGCGCTTAATGTGGAGAGAAGTCTTCCTTCTCCGTTACGTATTTTAACATGTAATTGCGTATTTTTCTATATAATCGCGCTATTAAACCCCCTTGCTCCCACATATTGAGCCTATAATGGGGTGCAAAACGTGCCTCTGCACCCGTACAATAATATTCCATGGGTGTGTGTGACGGCATTTACCCCTAGCAGCCGCCAATGAAAGTTGCGATACAACGAAATGGCTCAAATTTCGCAAACTTTTAATTCACCTAGAATCGTTTGAATGGTGGCAAATGATAGCCCTGTTGAAGGAGCATCAGAATATACCACCAGAAGCGCAGATCCCACAAACGGAAGTACGTAATATGGAGAGAAGTGTTCCTTCCCGACTACGTAGGTTGACATGCAATTGCGTAATTTGCTATATAATCGCACTATAAACCCCTGTATACTCACTTATTCATCCTATAATGGGGTGCAAAATGTACCCTAGAATCCGTACAATAATATTCCATGGGAGTGTGTGACGTCATTTACACCAAGCGGCCGCCTATGGAAGCCGCGAAAAAACGAATGGGCGCAAAATTCGCCCAATTCTTATTAACCTACAATCGTTTAAATGGTGGCAAATGATAGCCCTCCTGACGGAGTATCAGCTCAATAAACCGGAAACACGGACCCCTAAAACGGAAGCGCGTAATGTCTAGAGAGGTCTTCCTTCCCCGGTACGTCGCTTAACATGTAATTTTGTATTTTGCTATATAATAGCGCTATAAAAACCCTTACACGCATATTTTGAGCCTATAATGGGGAGCAATACGTGCGTCTGCACCCGTACAATAATATTCCATGTAAGTGTGTGACGTCATTCACCCCCAACGGCCATGATGGAAGTCTCGAAGAAATTTCGCACCCTTCTTATTCGCCTAGAATCGTTTGAATGGGGGCAAATGATAGCCCTTGTGAAGGAGCATCAGAACATACCACCCGAAACACGGACCCCTCAAACGGAAGCGCGTAATGTGGGGAGAAGTGTTATATCCCCCCTACGTAGGTTAATATGTAATTGCGTATTTTGTTATAAAATCCCGCCATAAAACCCCCTTGCTTGCACATACTGAGCCTATAATGGGGTGCAAAACGTGCCTCGCACCCATACAATAATATTCCTTGGAAGTGTGTGACGTCGTTCACACCAAGCGGCCGTAATGGAAAAAGGCTAAAAAGGAAAGGGCTCAAATTTCGCCCCCTTAATTTTCCCCTAGAATCGTTTGAATGGTGGCAAATTGTAGCCCTGGTGAAGGAGCATCAAAACATACCACTGGAATCGTGCACCCCTGAAACGGAATCTCGTACTTTGGGGATAAGTGTTCCTTTCCCCTCATGTAGGTTAACATGTAATTGCCTATTTTGCTATATTTTTGCGCTATAAAACCCCCTTGCACTCATTTATTGAGCCTATAATGGGTTGCAAAACGTGCCTCTGCACCTGTACATTAATATTCCATGGGTGTGTGTGACGTCATTCACCCCTAATAGCCGCCAATAGAAGCCGCGAAAAAACGAAAGGGTGCAAAATCCCCCCCCCTTCTTATGTAACTTGAACCGTTTGAATGGTGGCAAATGATGGCCCTGGTGAAGGAGCATCAGAACATAACGGAAATGCGGACACTTCAAACGGAAGCTCGTAATGTGGGGAGAAGTGTTCATTTCCCCTTCTTAGGTTAACATGTAATTGCGTATTTTGCTAGATAATCGCTCTATAAAACCCCCTTTCACCCACTTTTTGAGCCTATAATAGGGTGCAAAACGTGTCATTGCACCCGTACAATAATATTCCAAGGGAGTGTGTGACGTCATCCACACCTATCGGCCACCAATGGTAGCCGTTAAAAACGAAAGTGCGCAAAATTCGCCCCTTCTAATTCACCTAGAATCGTTTGAATGGTGGTAAATAATAGCCCTTGTGACGGAGCTTCAGTTCATCCCATCGGAAACTTGGACCCCTCAAACGGAAGCGCGCAATGTGGGGAAAAGTGTTCCTTCCTCCCTGAGAATGTTAACAAGTAATTGCATATTTTGCGATATATTCGCGCTATAAAATCCCCTTACACGCACTTATTGAGCCTATAATGGGGTGCAAAATGTGGTACCAAACAGTACAATAATATTCCATGGGGGTGTGTGACGTCATTCACTCCCAACGGCCCTGATGGAAGTCTCGAAGAAATTTCGCCCCCTTCTAATTCACTTAGAATCTTTTGAATGGAGGCAAATGATAGCTCTCGTGTCAGAGCATCAGCCCATAACAACGAAAACGCGGGCTCCTCAAACGGAAGCGCGTAATGTGAGGAGAAATGTTCCTTCCCCACTACGTAGGTTAACATGTAGTTGGGTATTTTGCTATATAATTGCGTTATAAAAACCCCTTGCACGCATTTATTGAGCCTATCAAGGGATGCAAAACGTGTAACCGCACCCGTACAATAATATTTCATGAGAGTGTGTGACGTCATTCACCCCTAGCGGCCCTATTGGAAGCCGCAAAAAAATGAAAGGCCGCAAATTCCGCCCCCTTCTAATGTATCTGGAACCGTTTGAATGGTGGCAAATGATAGCCCTGTTGAAGGAGCATCAGAACATACCGGAAACGCGGACCCCTCAAATGGAAGCTCTTAATGTTAGGAGAAGACTTCCTTCCCCCCTACTTAGGTTAATATTCTATTTCACCTAGAATCGTTTGAATGGTGGCCCTGTTGAAGAAGCATCAGAACATACCACCGGAAACACGGACCCCTCAAACGGAAGCGCGTAATGTGGAGAGAAGTCCTCAGATGCTATGTAGCTTGGTGGATAGAGCGACTGGTTGACTTCTAGTATTCAGGCCGCCTTTCGTTCTAGTCTTAAAATGGCTTAATTTAGTTTCTCTATATTTTGATAATTTTTTTCGAAAGCAAACTCTATATTTATTCGAAATTATACCAAAAATTATCATTTAAGAATGTGCCGATGCCGTTCACATATGTAGTGATCATCGATATTCTTAGCATTGCATATTTAGAACCAGATTTTCGTCCAATTTATTAATTTAATAAACGAAATTCTTAATTTTAGCCTGCTTCGATGCTTGACGAATCCGTGTTCAGAGTGGCCTGCACATGTCTTTTGATTTTGATTGGTCTTAGGTTTGAGCCTGGAAGCCGAAGTAACATTATTTTTCTTTATTCATTATTTTATTTTTTTCTGATTTTTCCCTACAGATATATTAATATTTCTTCAAAGACCACCAGATTTAGAAATTGATAAAATAAGTTTTTTTAAAAAATTCTATATGTTTTTAAAATTTTTGGTTTCAATCTCTTGCACGTGCGCAGTGATCATCAGAATGCTTATCATTATCAAAAGAAAATCGTATCTTCATCCCATTTGTATATTTGATTTAGGAATTAAGAATATTGAACTGCTGCTTTGTTCGATGATTCCGTGGCCAGATGAATAGTGTGACATGCAAATAATGCTTTTTGGTAGTCCTAAGTTCCGGTCTGGAAGTTTTAGAATTAATCATTTTCTTCATTCATTATTTTTATTTTATTTTCTTGATTTTTTCCAATATTTTTTTCTTTTGTTTCTCAAAATCCAAGCTAATTTAAGACGTCATATCGTAATTTTTTTAAAAATATTTATATATGTTTTAGAAATTTAAATTGCGTATCTCTTGCATATGTGCAGTTATCCTTATGCTTGCATTTAGAACTAGATTTCCTTCCAATTAGTAGCTTCGAAAAATGATTTTAAGAATCTTTGATTGCTATCCTCTTCGAAGAATCCGTTGCCGAATGGATAGAAGAGCATGCAGCTGTCTACTGCTTTTTGGTGGACTTAATTTCGATTCTGGAAGCCATAGAATTATTTTTTTTCTTTGTTCATTATAATTATTTATTTATTTATTTCGATTTTTACCTATATTTAATATAATGTTTTTCCAAAGTTAACCAATTATAGGACGGCATAATATAATTTTTTAAAAATAAATTGATATATGTTGATATATTAAAAATAAATTGATATCTTGCACATGCGCAGTCATATTCCATTTGCTTTACATTATGGATTCAGAACCAGATTTACATCTGATTTATAACTTGGATATATAAATTAAGAATCTTAGACTGATACCTTTTTCGAAAGATCAGTAGCCTGTTGATAGCGTGACATGCTGATGTGAATTTTTTGGTGGTGTTCAGCTCGAGCCTAGAAGCCGACAATTTATTATTTATTATTTTATAATTAATTATTATTAAATGCTTTAAAATTCAAAATAAAACTTAGTTTTCTCTTCAATTTTCGCAAAACTTATTTGATATTCTGCTTTAATTAAACAGTCAAAAAACGTTGTCTTTTGCTGAAAACCAATAAAATTCAGTTCTTGGAACTCAAATTGAATTAACTACACGTTTTCAATTTATAAATTTTCTTTACAATTCAAAAAGTGTACAATTATTTTAAACTTTTACTCAATTTATCAATATGTTAAACAACTTTTGTCATCTAAATCTTCCAGTAAGTTCTTTTCTTGCATTACAGCCCTTATCGATAATGATGTGTAAACTGGTTAAAGATGTTTTATGACACGTTAAATCAGAATGTTTTCTCTGAGGAGGCTTCTAAATTCTCATTGAAGGAAGACGAACGTTGGTACTTTATTCAACATGCAACTAAAAAATTACATTGTTTCATGTGATGGATGTTACTATCATAAATCAAGACATTATTATATAGTAATTCCTTCCTGATAATATACGATCTCTTACAAACCAAAGAGGAACGTTTAAAAGTCAATATATAACAGGAGATGAATATTCTGAAACTGAGCATACTCTCTTTTGAAGAACTGTGAATTTTATTTGTAGAATTAAATACCTAAATTCTGTAGATAAAAATTTTCTTCCAAAGAGTTTATTGTTAATGTAGAAAATGGAAATAAGAAAAAAATGTCAATGTATTAAATTTTGAAAGAGATGAAACTTTGGTTTAGAAACAGACATAAGTAAATAATATGTATGGTATGCATAGTATTGTCTACTCTAAGAATGAAACGTTGAGTTTTCCTTGAATTTACATACGAGGCTTTCATTTTATAATAATTACAGAGTATTCAGGTGATCAGATACATAATTGACGAAATTTATTGCTTTATTAACCCGTCGAGCGTCGGCTGTCTAGCATAAGAATGTTCTTAAAACGGCAGCGGTAAAAATAGAGGTTGCACACAATTTAAAAGAAAAGAAATTGTCAAAACGTTCCTAAACCGGCACGCTATGCTTTGCTTTCCCCCGTCAATTAACGAGGGGTAAACTTCCCTGGGTCTCGACTTTCAGGTTCCCCTAAAAGCGGTAGATTGTGACCAGTGTCGAGTGATAAAATGAGTTGTAATTTGAGGGCAGGGCAATTACCATGCGGTTTTTGAGATAAGAATTTGGTTTTCGCTCTGAGAACTAAGAGCTTCTCTTTTAATCTGTAATGTTTTCAAAAAATAGAATTTGTTCAAAAATAAATAGATAAATAATCCAGCAATATGATTTTATAAATTTGTATAAAAAATAGAAAAATTTGTTTGATGAATTATTTAGAGGAATTATCGTTCATCAAATTGCATTGCGAACATAATATTTTCTTTTTGCCAACACTCAGAGAATCTTACTTTAATTTTTTCCGATATTTAGTTTTAAGCATTTTGTTGGCATATTTGGCATTGGAAATTAAAATAAAAGGATATATATGATACACTGATTAAAATAGAATATAAAAAATTTATTAATATTTTTAATACTTAATATTAAAAATGCTACGTTCATTTTGGAAAATATATAGCTGTCATCAAAAATTTTAAAATAAAAATGTGGATAATTTTTTTTCAGTTTTTTTTTTAATAAAAAAATCTTTGTCAATGTATAGCAAGTAAATATTTTAGTAATAATATGTTTTTTAAAATATTATTAATTTGGATATTTTTGACTTATTATCTTATTTTGAAATAATTAAGATGTAAATTGAGATAATAAGTTTTTAAAGTTAATTTTAATATTGAAATAAGAAAAAATAATAAAGCATCCATTTATTAAAATGGCTTATATCGTTTAAAAATTATCATTTCACTTTTTTTTTAGTACGTGAATATTTTGAATGTCAATTTATTATATCATTCTTAAACTTGTCCCAATTATTTGTAAAAATTACTCACAGTTTGCGCAGTAATATTTTCATAAATCCATGCATTTCTCTGCCAACAAATATTGCTAAAAACCTTTTCTTCATTTAACTTCAGTTATGGAATCAAAATGTCAATTGTATCCATTTTATTAAATTACAGCATTATGAATTTTTGTGAAACTTCGTAAATTGTGAAATCTTGTAGATAAAAAGGAGACTTAGTTGCAAGTATCAACCAATTAAGAATTACCCCTTTCAGAACGTTTCTTCCATGTTCATCGTGTTTGGATAATTTAAAAAAATTCATTTACAATATTTCTCTGCATCTGAATTTCAAAGGATGGATTCTCAATAAAATAATAATAATAAACACTCTAGAATACGTAATCATAATTTCAGCAACGTTTGAAAACTGTGAGTGAAAAATTAGGTTTTTAGTTCATTGAAATAATAAAAATACTTGCTACAAATTTTAGTCCATTAATTAAAATAAAATAAACAACAAATTATAGATATTAATGAATCTAAAATAGTTTTGCCAGTTTGTGAAGGATGATCAGAGTTTTTCATTTAAGTGATCTTTTCTTCCAGTCATAAAACTCAGATGGGAGAAAAGTGGCTTAAAAATAGCAATACAAAAATTTGAATATTGTGCTAAATCATAATTAATATATATATAAAGAAAAAAAAAGAGATAAAAAATACAGAGGATCGTGAATTTTTACATTATAGAATTAATTGGTAAAATCTGGTTTTGGGAATCATGTTAGTGTGGTAAATCAGCAAGTTATTGGTGGTCTAGTCAGAGATGCATCATCGGAGTTCTCTTGATTTAAAATCTTTTTATCATTTGTAATTATTTTTTTATCAAAGAAAAAAAATATTCACAAATATCTTTTAAAAATTCAAAAGCTAATATTTTCGTAAAATATTAATTCTTAAAGCATGATAAAAATTTTAACTAAAAATTTTCAGTTGTAACTTTAAAAAAATAATAAATTAACTATTAGAAATTTCTGTATTATTTTATCTAATTGAAGTATATTTTACATAAATCGTGCAGATAATAAAATTCTGATTTTTCGCTTACGGATTTTTGTTGATGCCAAAAACCTCATCCCAAAAATAATACCATGTTCTGGCATGATAAAAAGCTCTTTCACATGAGGGCAAAGGGCTCTCTTAGTAAATCCGTTATCACTTTTAACTGCCTCTGCTTTCATACTGGTCACATGATCAAATTCTAATTTCTCATTGGTATTTTTTATAACAGTTTGACTTATGTAAGCATCCAATAGCATTCTTATTTTTAGATTTTAATTCCAAAGGTTATTCATTTTTCCTGGCTCTAATTTTCTTTTTGAAAGGTCTAGAAACTCGAGTGAAGTGAACTGCTTAGGAAACTTGAGTAGACCTTACGAATATTTTTTAATTAAATAAGTGTTGATTACCTTAATGAAATATATATCATCCAGCCTTTTTAACATATTACTGAAATTTACTATTGATTTCTTGCACTAAATTTTATTAACATTGTATTTATGCGAAAATTGTTGAGCTTAATATGGGTTTTAAATTCTAACGATTCTGACTGTGATGAATTAATTTTATCTCCTGAAGATTAACACTTTGAATCGGAAAGTGAATCTGATAATGATACTTTAAATGCAGCTTGCTGTAGGTGTCCTATTGACTTGCAAGGACAACTACTTTCATAATCTATTCTAGAGTAACCCTGATTGGCTTCTTTGAGATCTTGATAAAGTGATCTAAAATCGCCAATTTTTATCGCATAGTTATACTGAAATTTTCATAGTTCGATCAGCTTGGATGATGATTTAGTTGATTGGAGTACCACTTTTTTTATTTTAAGGAGGACTTATTGTCTCTAGAATATTTTATTAAATATAATTCACAGAGCAGATGATATATGTAAAAATTTAAAAGTCGTAATTCATCACCATTTTTTCTCTCAATCTACTAATTTTATATTTCATTTAGGCCATTTGTTAAGAGATGTATGTCTATCACCAAAAAAATTAAGAAATTAGATGTTGGGCTCCGATTACATAAGATACCTTGTAGATGTTAAGCCGCATTTTCCTTAAATAAAACTGTTTAATTGGATTAGTAATATATGTATAGTAAAATATCACAGAAAACGTTTCCATGCATTTATTTTCCAAAAATATCATGTTTCATATTTGTTTCATTTTATGCAGACGTGCCTGAAATGAAATTTTTATATGTTTAATTTGGAATGATAGTTGATTTATTTTTTCTCACGTGGGAACATGATATTGTTTTGGTTAGAAAATTTTGACATCTCCGAAATATACGGGTACATAATATTTTTATCTGATTTTACAAATTTTGCATTATTAATTTTTATATAGGCTTGTTTGAAAGAAGATGCGTTTTCAAACAACTGATCTGGTTTTACCAGTATAGCTTTAATATTGCGTATGCTTAACGTTGAAAGCAGATGCATTTTTATTTCGCATGATTCATTAAAATGTGGAGATAATTTACAATCACGAAGGCAAATTTTTTGATTTGCACATTATATCTCCTTCACATAAGTAAAAGTAACAATTCAAAACTTGTCTTATTGTTTGAAAAATTTTAAAAAAATCACGAATTCAAAAATATTTTATTTCTACTTATTATCAATTGCTTTTTGTTCGTCGTTTCTTTGAAATGACGTCATCTTCAAGTTCGTTTAAGATTTCTTACTTTTTAATAAATAATTTCGCTCTCAGAAGATCGCCATTTGGTGCTTTTCTAAAAATTCATTTTCTGTTTTAACTGTCACACTTTTATAATATATCTTTATTATGTATTTTTTATTCATTTTTATTCTTTTATTGAATTAATAATTTTAATATTGCAAACGTTGAAGAAAATTTTTTTCTTGCATTTATTGTTTAAAAAATATCACATTTCCTATTTATTTCCATTCATATAATCACGTGATGAAAATTATATTTTTCTGTTTTATTTTTGGTAGTAATTAACTTATTTTTTTAATCAGAACTTCTGAAATGTACTGGCAACATATTATTATAAGATGATTTTTTTTTATATTCTCGAGAAGATAAAATTTTGTTTTTATTTTATGCGAAATAAATTGTTGAAAAAAAAACGATTAAATTGAATGTTTAAAAATTCATTTAAAATAGAATTTTAATTTATAGGTCAAAACATCAGTACCATTGAAAAGCTAATTTTTTTTAGCTTTAACTCGATGCAAAAATCAATTTTGTACTGTAATATTTTCGGAAGTTATAGCGAAAAACTTCAAAATTTGACTTATTTTTTAATTTCTTAAAATTTTAGTTAAAAATAAAAAAAGGGAGTTCCGAGGTGCACATTCCCGGCACCCTAGGTATACGTGTAACAAATTTGGTAGCTGTTGGTCAAACGGTCTGTCTTGTACAGCGCCAACACACACACACACTTTTTGTGCTTTATTATATGTATATATATATATATATATATTTCATATACTAAACTTTTTTATTAATCCGTATTATTTCTATGTATTTTTTTTTTCATTTATGCTTTTAATAAACCATCACAAGACACAAAACTTCCTCCCATATGAATTTGGTTTGGTTTTTTATAGAGATTTCAAATATATATTTATAATAGAATTGTATATTTGAAATATTTAATTAAAAAAAAGTTTTTTATATTTATAATTTTTTATAAAAAGAAAAATATTTATGTTCTTTTTTTAAATTCTTTTCTTTATATTATAAATATATATAATTTCCAAAAAAATATTTTATATTTATAAAAGAAACAATTCTTTTTTTCCATCTGTCCCCCTCCTCCCGAAAAGAAAAGAAAATATGATTTGCAAAAAGTAGTAAAAAGCACATGCATTACCTTAGTAAAATAAAATATATAATTAAACAGTAAAAAAAGAAGAACTATATTTATCTAGATACATTAAATAAAAGCGTTTATAAAAAGATTTAACAACACTTTTACTAAAGTTAAGTTTAAAAAGTCAAAAATAAATAAATAATTAGATCCAAAAATTTTCAAATGTGTCTTCCCTTGCGTAGTAAATGCTTGCGCAAAATCTACATACAAAGTTTAAGGAATAGTTACAATAACATTTATTAATAAATATTTTTGTCGCTTATTAATTGGGATGCAAATAAATTAATAAGGTTTTTTTATAAATAAATATATAAGGTTTTTTTAATTAATAAAAGTATTATTAACAGTTCAAACGTGAAGTACAGAAAATTCAAACCCGCTTTTGAAAACTCGCTTTTTTTGTATAAACTATTATACATAATTATGGCATGTAAATATGAGGGTTTCCCTATCTTTAATAAGTATAATAGTTTTCTCTTGGATTCGAAATGAAATATTGAAATAAAGAATGAAGTATACAGCTCATATCACCAATCGGTCCTGTTATCGCGAATTCTTAAAAGAAAGTGATGTCCTATTCTCAGGAGTGATTTCCTATTCCCCTAATTGGAGGGACCACCCGCATTATAACTGCCAGCGGAAACCAGAAAATGACCTCTAACAAGCCGATCTCCCACCTCGTTTATTACTCTTAAGGGGGGAAGTAATGGCGACTTTCTACGGGGTTGCCGGGTTAAGAGATATTTGCAGAGACTTTCTACTTTCCTGGCGGTTTTAAAGCGACACGTTGGAGAGGATTTCTACGTTCCTGCCGGTTTTCAAGAGACACCTTGGAGCGACTTTTTACGTTCCAGCCGCTTGAAGGGTTAAAAAGCAATGAAAGTGAAAAAGAAATGCGAGATGTATTAAACGGCTCTAACTAAGCATGTATACAGACTTTTAATACTTAGATTTGATATAATTATTTTATAAGCATTAAGGCATTGATTTATTTTTATTTCTGGCAAAATTTACCTATTTTTTAAACATCAAAAGGATTTCGGAACCTGAGAATATTTAAACCTCCTTGTCCTTACAATGTTATGAATGTAATATACTGAAAGAGGTGATTTCTATACAAAATACTACTGGAAAATTATAAAAGTAACTCTTCTCAATAGTTATCTGTTCATACTTTATATAAAAAAGAATTCTTTTCTAAACTATATTCAAATGAATCGTTACTGGAACCTCCCTTGAGAGACACTTCAGCATATGTACAATCAATAGAATAAAAGAAGTGAAGTGAAAAGCGGTATTCAGACGACTAAGCAGATTGTGGTAATTCGGTTAGACGAGTATTTTCAGTGCTTACGAATGGAAAAATTTCAACAATAGAGCGAACGTTGTTCGACTAATTGAAAATCGAGAAAGTTAGACTGATGGGGGAAAAAGGATATGCACAGATAAAAGGTTATAAAGCATTTCTTGCAATTCGTGCAAGTCCTTTCGAATTTGAGAAATACTCCTTACGTTTGTGTCGTATCACCGAAAAGAAATACATTCCCTTTAAGAAAAGTTGAATAATCATAAGAAAATTCACTGAAAATTCCATTATTAGCTCACAGATATAAAAGAAAGCAGCTCACTAAGCTTTCGTTGCACTTCTGACACATTGGTTATTTGCGAAATGTTTTCTAACGTTCGTCATTGAAAAAACTACGATAATTGAAATATATAAATTTTCAGGGGGTCAATTTAGTGCGATTGGGTACTGTGTACTAGATTTTCCCAAATCTAGTTTTGTGCAATGGAAGAGGAGTAGAAGATTCAAATATTAACAACTATCCTTTTAAGCTTAAAACTGAGCATTAATTTATGCAATGTAAAGGATGGCCGATATTTAAGGACCGATATAAAAGGGTTCCAAAATACAAGTTAAAAAATTGTATCACATTTTTAACTTACAATAACCAATTATCAAAATGGTCCATTGTTAACTTTCAGATTTAACAAGTCATTCTTTTAGTTTGTCAGTTTGAAAAGGAAATTAATACCAAGGCTCTTAAAATGCTATAATTTGAGTGATTACAAATGGTCTGAACTTGTTAAAATATTAAATGGACGATGAATTCATGTCTTTAGTTTTCTGAGTATGGAAAGTAGAAAGAAAATTTTTAATTTCTATACTGCACAACTAATTCTATTCATCCAAGATTTAAATAAAAACTCGCGAGATAATTTTAAAAATTGGCCAGAAGTAAAACAGTCAAAAGTAGAAATAATTTGAATTGTTTTGAGTAGGAGTTAATGACTAGAGACGATAATTTCAGTACACAAATTGTTCGAGTCGTTTCTAGAGAGTTTATAAAATTCCCTCAAACAATGCAAAAGTGATACTTCAATATTTCATTAATTACAGCATGAATCTCAAACAATTTTTATTTGCAAATTTGACATACACAAAAAATAAACTGTTACATGGTGAATACATCAGAAGTAACATGAAAATTACTGAGACTAGAATTCAGTACAAAATGCATCAAATAAAATATAAAACTATGATAAATTCAAACACATCATGTAAACATTTACTTAATGGAATTCTACATTTTTCAATAGTGTTATTACAACATGCATCAATTTAAAAGCTTACATTATTAAAGGGGTTTATGTAAATTGAATTCATTAAAAAAATTAGTATGAATAAATACTTTAAAATTAATAATCCATAAATGCAGAATTATTTACAAATAGAATTTAATGATTTAAATTTATAATGGAGCTTAGAACAAAAGAATTTTTATTTAAATTAAAATATCTCGAAAAAAAAATCAAACGCTAAATTCCTTTACCGTTTTATCTCTACTTTAAAATAAAATTAAAAAGCAATTAACCCTAAATTCATCACATCCATTTACCCTTTTTCAAAGAATAAGATCTATGGTGAATTAAAAAATTGGTTATACTAGTCATGAGAGCGCGCCCTACTTATTCTCAGGCATATTGATGATCATGCTGATCAGACACAATAATCAAATGCCTTCAAAAGAGTTGAGGGATATTTTGATTGGTTGGCCGGCCGAACCAACAAAAGTATCCTTTGCCCGAACGTGAATATGAACATTCACATAAATTTAGAGCTGAAATGTATAAAGCCAAATTTTAAACTTACTATTAATATAACTAAATTTAAATACTTTAAATTTGGAAAAAGATGTTAAAAATATTTGCAAATGGATGCAATGAAATTATATTTAAATAGAGATCTATTAAACTTTTTAAAATAAATTTAAAATAATGAGTATAAATAGTTTTAAATTTTAGCCTTTAAAAATTAAATATTAAGAAATTTAAGTTAATTATATAATACGTGAATAAATATTTCAAGATATAAATTACATTAGTAATATTTCAGAATGCTTCATATTTTAAAACTAGTTTATTACCTATATATTTACGTAAAACATTTAATCAAAACGCCATTATTCAAAGCGCCCAAATACAATTGAATTTTTAATATAACGAAAATTTTCCAACATTAATTTTCTTGATTGTTTGAAATATCCTGTCAATTGATATTTCTACTACTTCTAAGCATTATTAATGCGAGATACATCTCGGTAAAGAATCTTCACACATTTTTTTACCCAAACACACTAAGATATTATACCTCGTGCATATTACAAATAATTTCAATTTTAAAAACAGTTTTTGGAATAAACTTTATTCTCAAAGCCTCGACATTTGCGATAACGAAAGGTGAACAAATTCCTTTCTTAAATATTACAAATGAGAATAAATATTACAAAAATTCCAAACAAAACATTGAGTTTGACATGGGTATTATGATTATATGCACACATTTTTAAAGAAATATTTTATTCTTCTATAATCATTTAATATCCCTTAAATGAAGTTTAGAAATAAAGATCAGCAATTACTTCTATACTATATTAAAGAGAGCTGCAATTTCATTCAGGAATTATGTACAGGAATGTTAAAGACGTTCTATAATGAGATTAACACTATTAGAAAGGCTTAGTTATTTTATGATTCTGCAATTGCATTTATTATCTGCAATACTTCTCAACGAATCAACATAATGAAATGCATGGTAAATTGCAATTGTTTCAGAAAGTTACACGAAAATTGAAGTAGGGAAGAAAAACTGGAATAATTTCAGTTCTTAGCTCTAGTTATAGCTTTCATGCTCGTTTCTGGGATTGCTTCCGAGTTCATTACAATATCCTTAGGGGGATGCGGCGGTTTTAACGAGAATACTAAAGTAGAGTTCCAAACTATGTATTATTCATCTTATATTTAAGAAAACATATCCAGTTTCAATCATTTAGGAAAGAAAATTAAATTGCAAGAAGGATGCTGAGTCTCAAAATGTATCACCAGGAATTTCGGTCTCACCTGAAAGTCCTTTTAAGCCTATTTTTAAAGCAACAGAAAATGCTTTGAAAGGAATGATTAGTATTTCTTAATCATCATCGTGTAATTTATGATTAGTTTTATTCAGATAAAACAATTGAAATAAATTAAGAATAAATATTCATTAAGGAAACTAAAAATTCTGAAAACAAAATAATGCATTTTTTTGCATATATTTAACAGCAACTCTCAGACGTTAGTTTGATATCAAATTTTAACCAAATAATTCTAGTGTTTGTCAATATAATTCTACATAAAATGCGTAAATATTCACATCTCTCAGCCTTAAAACAGAAGCAAGTCTTTGAAATATGTACATACATTCAAAAATAAAGCTGGTCGCACAGGTAGTATATTTCTGCTATGCAAATTAATCGTGTGTTGGCAATTCTTTAATAATCTTTAATGACACATAAGGCCAGATGTTGATCGCAAGCTTTACAACTTGATCATCTGAACCTTTGCTCATAAATTCTACTTCAAGAAGCTTCACTGTGTTGTTCCAATTGATGTTTCAAGATACTGCTTTGCAAACAAGCATCTGAAAAGATAAATATGCTAATTAATAACGATTTGATACAATTACGGATATTTATTAAAATTGCAATAAAATACAAGAGCAAAAGTTTAAGTTTTGCTTTTAAGAACTACGTAGATATTTTAAAAACATGAGAAACATTTGATAAATAAGCTCATTTGCATTCAATTTCATTACTAAAAATTTTTAAATATAGCAATGATTCCTTACGTATCGATAGTTGGACTATTTTCAGAATTTGTAGATCATTTAAAAAGTGTTAAGTGATACTGACACTTTTGAAAAACCATTTTTTTTAATATTTCGACAGCTATGAATGTATTAATGATAACCTCACTCCCAACAATTAATATTTAATACACCTCCGTAAATCAATTATTGCTTAGATTTAACCCTCATGACGCTGATAAGTAATGATATATGTATATATGAGGATTCCTTTCAAGATTTGGAAATTTTAGAAATAATAGGTCCGTTAAAAATCCTAATCCTTGCTCAAAAATCCACCACAAATACAAACAAGTTGAGGAGATTTGAGTGTTAATGTTTGAATTATTTACCAAAACTTAACACTTTCCTTAAGGATATCATTAAGATTAAAGGATAAATTTGCTTAAGAATCATTTCAGTTCCCTTGCATAAAATTATATCCAATATTTTAATGACTAACTTTAAGATAGTTGGAAAAACTTATAGTACGTATATCTAAATTTACTTTCTTTTAGGATTAAGATAGGAAATTAAATTTTAAGTTTTAATTAAAAGTAGTGTAAAATTTTGTTCCTAAAAGAGTAAGTTTCCAAGAAGACTACAAAGAAGAAATGGAATTACCTTGAAATCATTCTCATTGAACCCGTTTCAGCATCTGAATAGCATCTGGTAAGAAGGCATTTCCCTCAAGTGAACAATAATGACGCACAGATGACTGCTGCCCTCTCGGGTGGTCGATTTATTTTGTCCTTGCATCGAGAAACTGATCTGGATAGTTCGTGCTTCAATTAATTCCACCGTTTCTCTTACTGTGAAATAGCTGAAAATGATTCATCTATTAGGATATTTACTTCCAAGTCATTCTCGTCTGAGCCTATTCACAAACTCCAAGAATTTATTTTCTGTGCGAACAAATTGAGTAGTTATAAAAATTGGCAAAGCATGGCCTTCTTAAAGATTCATGAAATAACTATTTTCGAATTGCTCCTTTATTCTGCGAAAGAGAAATGACTTAATATTTCAATTAACAAATAGTCTATTAATAAATTTGTTTTAAAGTTTTTAAAATTTCATTTTCATAATTAAATAAATTATACCCCTATATACATTTAAATACGACGCCAATATGTTTATAAATACAGCGGCTATCAAAATTATTGCTACTTACCGATGTATCTTGAATATCAAGTGGATGAATATTATCAAGCAATACAAAGTGCTGTTAACTAATGGAATTTCTGGAACTGAAATACAAAAAAAAAAAAAAAACGAATAAATATTCTATCGCCGGCGCTAAAAAAGGAACAAACTTTCAAAAATTTATTAACATCCAAAAATAATGCTTACCTCGTGTATAAACAATCTTCGCAGTGAAAATTGATTTTAATGACCCAGTTCTGAAGACCTTGACTGGTAGTCCCTTTTCGAGCCACGATGCAAACCAAGAACGTTATCAGCTATATCTATTGGCTGCTCAACCAGGAAAGTTTGAAAACTTAAGATATTTTCTTTTAATCGCTTTGGTTAAACAAAGCATCTAAAATATATTGAATTATGAAGATAACTGGTAGATATCAATATTTCGAGAATACTGAGGAGCCACAACATATTTTAATCTTTAAATGCGTAGATAAAAAATTTTAAAATTCTATTTGACATCTATTACCTTATTTTTGGAACTACGCAAGTGTCTGCGTTTTAATTAGAAAATGTTTTAAATTGCAGTACAGTTCAGTTATCCGTTGGTGGCAACACTCAAATTTAAAAAGTTTGCAAAACAATTTAGATAAACATGCAAATTTCGATAGAGTCGGTTTGTGAATGTTTCGAGAGATTTGCATAGGATAACATTAATAAATATTCAATTTCCATTTTGTATGGTAGCAGATCTTAAAGTGCGGATCGACAAATTCCAGCTTAATGTTTCCAGACTATTCTAGATTTCTTTCGAATCTCTTTACTGGCAGCAATAATTTACTTTCCGCTTGAACAAATTAAATGGCTAAAAAATGCAATAAGTATTTTAGCAAATGTTATTAAAATTCATGAACTTACCGTATTTGTATTTAAGGGCATTTAGCATTCCTTTCGACGCAAGTTGAATCAAATCATGAGGAATGAAGTCTTTTTTGGTATTAAATGGCAGGCTTTTATTCTACGAGACAAAAATGTGAAAGTTTCAACCAATAAATATCAATTTAAATAATCCCTTTAAATATTCATTTTAAGGTTTATTTTTATAATTTCAGTCATTAACAAATCAAAATATTATACTCGACATTCAATAGTTTTGCCAGTTGACAAAATTATTGTTAATGGACAATTTATCAGGTAGGTACCGAAGAGAACGTTACTGGCAACTGAAATTGTTGATATCCATAAAATTCATCGGGAAATGAAGTAAAAGAGGGCATAAACAACTGATTTCTTATGCCTAAAATGGCATTTAAATTTTACAAAATGTATAGATATCCAAAAATATTGCTTACCAAACACATGACTAATTACCATTGTTCAGATCCGTTATGAATTAATAGTTTGACTCGGAAGATCTTGATTCATAATCACTTTTTATAGCACGATATAAATTGAGAACTTGACCAAATTGTCAGATTTGTTTGCTCTATATCCATAATAGCACAGTATCATTCAAATGGCGCTTGATATTGCAAGAGAATTATTTCATTGTCTACATTTCGGTTAAATAATGTTAAGCAGATATCTGAAAAAAAGATTTAACAGAGTCAAATTGCAGAAAATCCAAGTTACGTTTTACCACTTAATTTATTAAAATATTTGTAAAAATTTAAAATGCCAATATGGGATGTCTAAGAAATCGTAGCGTCTAAAATTGTAAAAATTCGTTGGTCAAGGGGGAAAAAGGCTAAAAATGATGCTAGTATGTAACTACTAAAAAGGGGATTAATGCTTTGATATGGTTTTTAAAAAATTAACCCTTTGCGGTCGGTGCCGCCACTGTGGCGGCATTTGTAATCTGTCGTAGAAGTCGGTGTCTCCGATGGGGCGGCATGATCACGTCTTGAAAGATCACTCCACAAAAATTGAGTTTAACAGAAAGCTAGCCATTTCAGACATTTAGGCTGCCAATTCAGTACTCCCAAGCGAAAAATTTACCGACCGCAAAGGGTTAAAGAGGTTAACGTGAATTGAAAAACAGACGGGCATTTATGCACCAAGATCGTCATGAACCGCGATAAATTATTAACTTAATTTTCTTTAAAACGTACATAGAAAATTCACACAAGAAAAATGAATTTTATTGCCTTATTTATCGAATATTTAACGTTTAACTAAGAATTTTTTTTCTCAATCTGCTGATTTTAAAATTATTCGAAGTATATTTAAAAACTTTTGTTAAGCATTTCATCTAACCTACTTTTGTAAATCATTTCATCTTAATGTAATTCTTAATAAAGAGACGGTTCTTGGAAGTACGGATAAATAAAATTTTACCAGAAATGATTCCGGTGCTAACTGTCTCTGCTCCCCTAAGAAGTTCTCTTGCCGAGCGTCATCCTATTGAAGAGCATCTTCATGGGTATCACGATCTCACATCTGATTTCTGTTCCTGCGTGGAGATAAAGCGACTTTAGAATGAAACTTGTTTAAATCTATTCTTGCTGAGAGAGCCGGAGGTACTGTTATTATTTCGTAAGACGTGACAAATCGTTATGTTTGGCCTTCTTTGCAGTATTTTGTTAATTCGTTTCCTGGAAAAACAAATTGATGTGAAAACGCCATGTTAGGCAAGACAATTTATTATAAAGAAATTTATTTTAAATGGAGTTTCTATCAATGTAAGTCACTTTAAAGAAATATTTTTACGAATTCAGCCAGAAGTAACAATTCAGCAGTCACATGGAATGTAGAAAGAAGTTTTGCTCTTTGCGGTGAATATAATGACCTTTATTTTACAAAAAAATTAAAATGCATGCGTCCTATTTGTAAAATTTCCTTTTTCAAGTTTTTCTGATTAAAAAAATTAAGATTTTTAAAAATTACTCTTTACGGACTTCACAGGTCAGTGCAATATTTCTAGCAATCCAGATTGTTACTATCGATAGAACTTATGTCGGAAACTAAAATAAATGCATAAAATTGCCCTGGAAATCTGTCCTGCATTAGATACAATTATTGCTGATACTAAAATTTCAAAGTGTCCTCCCAATGGGCACCAACATATATAAAGAAGCAGTATGAAATTTCGTTCACAAAATTCAATTTTCATTCTGTTGATAAGCGAAATTCTGCATCCTCAGATTCAGAAACTTTCAAACATTATTCAAATATTTGCAGTTCATATAATCACAACTGGTGAGGCTGCAAGCGAATAAGTAAACAAATAAAATACTTGATTAACAGTATTAAAATAAGCGGTTGGGTTTTTAGAAAAAAATTAAGGCCGTAAAGAGAAAAATTATTTATCTGAAACATTCTTTGTACTAACTGTTTCAGGCTCTTCAGCGGTTACTAGAAGAACATTTTCCCTATTGAGGACGAGGAGGTGGTCATTGACGTCTTCCAACTCGGGTCCAATTACTTGGGGCATACGAGTTCGGAAATTGTCCCGAGAATGGCATGCTTGGGTTCTTCCACGTTGAGTGAGTTTACCGTACTGCGGCTGTTTCAGGAAAGATGTTCAAATCATTATGATTAAAATTTCTTTACAGCGTTTGAGGAAATTCGTCTTCTGAAAGAACAAATAAGGTAACTTGAAATTGCGTGGAATTTAAGGCAATTCATAATTAAGGAATTTACCTATTCTTTATCTTCTGTTTCTTCAGGTCAACTTAATGGAACAATTTTGAATCCGACCTAAATATCGGCTCATGAGGCATGAACTAAACAGACTCTTTTTGTGGTGGATTATGGATTGATTCAGCAAAAGAATCTGAAATTTCCATGCCTATAAATATCCAAGAAAAAAGTTATTCCGTAAACTTCTGAAGTTAATTATACAATATTTCCCTAAATTATAAATAATTTTGATATAAGAATTTATGAGCAACCTTACCGATATCATGTTGATACCATTCTGTAACAATTCGCGTCCATTGTGCCAGAAAAATCTGAGTATTGAACAGAACTGCTCGAAGGGGTGTTTGATACAGTTTTTTCAATCAACACCCAAAACCTTGGACGATGAATCAACATCAAAAATCTAGTGTAAGTTACGCAGTACAAACTGAGGAAATCCAATGGCTGCTACTTTTATCCAAAGAATGTCATTTCGTTTTATTTCTATACCTTAGTTGTTGTTTCTTGTGCCATCTGCAAATAAGATTCTCCCCTCTATTGCACTAAACAATACCGAGCAATGCCCACATAATTGCGGCAATCTCGCCGCTTAGAGGCCGCTTCTATAGAATATCCAGAGATCACGAATATTTCTTCCCGCGTTTTATTATGGTATGAGAAAAATGCGTCTAAATATATTTTGAAAGCTTTCAGGTGGCTTTAAAAACTATGAAAAAGTTCTTAGATTTCATTACCTATTTGAAAATAAACTAAATTCTCTAAAATTATTACCAGGTGTAGCATAGAAGACCAATTTCAATTTTCTTAAAAACTGCAATGCCAAAACACGGTATTTTATATTATTCCTATTAAAAACGATTCGAGAAGGACGAAATTACGTTATTTCATAACTTCCCACTTTAAAATATACAAATTTGATTACTATTTCTTTCAAAGTTTCCTTTTAAATACCGAACCAGAATAGTTTTACATTAAAATATTTTTTAAACAGAAGGATTCGACCGACAATATTACATTTCTGAAAGATTTCCTAGCAACGGTTTTGCACTTTTCGTTTATTAAAACAAAGTTTAAATTCCATTGCATTGCATTCAATACACATTTCCATTGTAAATATACTTATAAGTTACTACAAGAAAGCCTAAATTTATATTAGTCTGAAGTTATATTCACTAAACTAGAAGGGTGAATGGTTAAGCATTCTCCTCCATTTTACGAAAAAGCAAATACAAATATTACTCCTTAACTATTAGTTCGTTTTTATAATACACAGAAATTCTAATCTGACTAGACCCTATGCTGTCGTTTTTTTTTTTGCTTTTAATGTCTTTATTGCTTCCTACTAACTTAAAAAATTCGACTAACTAAATTAAGTTACACAATTTACATTGCAAGGTAATTTTCAGACTATTAATAAAAAAATTAAGTATGCATAAAGACTTGGAACAATTGAAAATGATACATATTTTACATTCATCTTAAAAAGGAAGGTTTTGCATTTCTGGTTCATAAAAAGTGGGATTTAAAATTTAAACTTAATTAAGCCGACATAATGTTCCCTTATCAAATGTGTAAGAATTTCTTTAAAAAACTCATTTTTGAATGCTACTTATTAGAATTAGAAGGGAGTAATAATTCGAAGAAATTGCAGAAAGATAAATAGTATTAATCGTTTATTTTTATCCGAGTTCATTACGACATTATAAACCAAAGAATACTTTCAGTCGGAGCACAAATTTCAACAAAAATTCTGTTCTGTCAGTCAGGAAAAAATGCGAAATTCTATATGTCGATTCTTCCCAAAAAAGGATTGATTCGATTATTTGTTATACTCAATATTAATTGCAATCGTTGAGTTGAATTTATTTTGTGGTGAAATAGTTAATTTTTTGGTAAGCTGCGATATATTCTTTACAATTGATTAAGTGTTGATAGTGAGAGTAATTAACTGTCAAAAGTTCCAAAAGTTCAACTGCTTTATTACTTTATTGTTAAACCATGATTGCAATGTGAAATTTCAAATCAAAATAGAAATTTAGGATCATTTTATCTTGTCTTTGTTTGATAAAAATCCAAATACTGAATTGGGGGAATTTCAATTAAAACGAGCATTAAATTTTAAAATCAGTAAAGTATCTTAAAGGTTAGATCCAGGAGGCATTAAGATAGCGTATCATTATAATCATTCCTTTATTTTCCACCATTTCAACTAAATGCACAAAATCCTCGTAAATCATTTAGATATTCAAATACCTCAAAAAATGGCTTCAAAGAAAAATAAGCATTCAAGGCAGTTTATGAAGTAGCAAATCTAACAAACATGCAGTAGCGATTTTTTCCGTTTAGCATTTTCATTTCCTACGTGTCTCATTTATCCCCCATGCCATCAACTACCATGTCACTGCGCTTGCCCACACATTTCCAACTCCGTCGACCTCACGACGAATCCACAGCTCTTGCACACACATTGCCCACGCCATCAACCCCACAAAGATTCCACTACGCTTGCTCACACATTGCCCACGCCGTCAGCCCCACAAAGATTCCACAGCTCTTGCACACACATTTCCCACGCCGTCGACCTCACAACGAACCCACATCTCTTGCACACACATTTCCCACTCCGTCGACCTCACAACGAATCCACAGCTCTTGCACACACATTGCCCACGCCGTCAACCCCACAAAGATTCCACAGCTCTCGCACACACATTGCCCACGCCATCAGCCCCACAAAGATTCCACAGCTCTCGCA
>JAOUZG010034987.1:25689-42134 GCA_026289955.1 Argiope argentata
CACATTGCCCACGCCATCAGCCCCACAAAGATTCCACAGCTCTCGCAGGCACTGCCAATGCCGTCAACCCGACCTCCATTCCACAGCTTTCACACATTGTCTACTCCGTCGACACCACCAAGATACCACAACTCTCACACATTGCTGACACCATCAACCCTCCACAATGCCACAGCTCTAGCACATAATGCTCACACCGCCATTCGGTGTCACGTACATTCATTCATTCATTCCTCACACTTCCAAACAAGACAGGAATGCCTCAACTATCACATTACCCGCGCCCTCAAATCAATTC
This sequence comes from Argiope argentata, assembly GCA_026289955.1. Classification (NCBI taxonomy): domain Eukaryota; kingdom Metazoa; phylum Arthropoda; class Arachnida; order Araneae; family Araneidae; genus Argiope; species Argiope argentata. The sequence goes on from JAOUZG010034987.1 coordinate 25,988, forward strand.
CTCAACACTAAACTTTACAAAAATATAGAACATGATAACAATGAGGGTGTAGTCAGTTTTATTTAATCCACAAGCAAAAACCCTTTAAGTTTCGAACTACGCATTATTCACTTCCGCTTCATTCCCCGTCAACCGGAATGTTCTACATATTACGTTGTTCACTCAAATGCTTATTACCTCGTTCATCAAATCGTAATACATATCAAAAGGAGACTCATTTGCATAAATATCTTAACCAAATAACTGAATTTACTCCGAGGCGTACTTCTCCAGAGGGACCAAAAGTTAAACCTTGATATGTAAACATGAAGACGAATTAAAAATATACTGATTCAGCACCGCTTATCCGTTTTAAGAGCGAGGTTGATTAATAGATTTTTCTGGATCAAGCGCCAGAATTGGCTATGTTGCGCCGACACGCGGTATGGATACGTTTCCACACAATTGAATCTTAGTTTTATGAGCAAGGAATCTAGTTCAGGGGTAATAACCCTAGGATTCAAAATTCGTTAAATTCATTAATTGAATAAATTCAATTAAAATTCTTTATATTCTGCACAAGACAATTGATAAAATTTCGGCTCCAAATTTGTCATTCTGACAGCGGTTAATCCTTTGTACCTTGCAATTGACTAGTGTCAAAACAAAATGACGAATAGAAGCTTATGAAATAATGTGATTAATTTTATTCAAAATGCAATATTCGAATCCAAGAGTCGGTTTTGGGACTTATAGCATTATTGAAAATTTTTTCTTTGATGTTTTTAAGGTTCACACTTCAATTTGGAATCTGGATATTCTAGAGCTTTATGCAATTTATAAAATATGGACACAAGATCAACCTAAAAAAAATTGGAATTTCGTAAATTGCAACCAAAATGTCCAAAGCTATTGTTAACATATTTAAGTTGATTTCGGATCAGAACCGAATGATATTTTGTGGAATTTTAAATGTAATAACAGATGTCCGACAATTCAGGATTCCGTCAAGCAGTGGAAATTGATTGGTATTAGTTAAAAAACCCTACTAATATATACAATATTACTCGTTTAATGAAGCTGCCCATGAATAATCTGAACCTCTATGTATGCAATGGGGTGTCCAAGATACGCGTCACATGAAGCTTTTATTTCTGCACTTAAGTGAAAGTAATTGAAATTCAAAAGTCACAAAATCATCCATATTTTAAGTCCCTTATTCCTTCTAGGAATTAAAATGGTAGCCGGTTCGGAATAATCAATATCTATCTCATTAGGAATTTAAACAGTAATATAAGCAGAAAATTGAAAGGCCAAATATACAAATTACAAATAAAAATAAATTTAAATTACAGAAAACAAATTTATAAGGCAAGACAACCTAACGCCTACTAATTATTTCTAACGTCGAGGAAATTTCTTTATGCTTTCGAATTGTGATTTGATAAAACGTAACATAAAATACCGAGATTTCCTGCATGTAATGAGCATAATTTTAATATATAAAGTAGTTAGTAAAATTGGTTAAATTTTCACTAGCATTTTTAGTTCAATTGTTTTTATGTTAATGGGGAAAATTCGATTAGAGAATCAGTTTTGTGAAGTTTCTTAAACGTCAGGGGGGAAACTGATATCCCTCGTAAGCAATTATTCACCCATTTGCTTTAAAAGTCGCTTAAAAATTTAAATCTAAATTTTAAATGTCTAAATCGCCAACTTGGAAAAATGGAAGCTTTGTGCACATTTAAACCTTTATTTATCCGAAATGTTATTGAGCATTTACATAATCAATTATGCTTAATGTCTCAATTTGTACCTTCAGAAATTAAAATATCTCGCTATTTTATAGAAAATCTGTTTTAACCCTATCAAAGTCAGCGATCAGAGAATTTTCCCATTTAAGATACATAAATTGTCCCTTCTAATTAAATAAATGAACGCAATCAATAAATTCTCACTCTGAAGATAAGTAAATTTTATATTTATTAACCTGAAATACGCAGAGTCCAAGAGTAGCCATTTTTTCTGAAACCTATGAATTGATACTGAATTCAACGAAGAAAGCACTAGAATTAACTCCTGAAAGTGTAAATATGTTGGAGAATGCGATTTGAATAGGAAATCTCTACATGAAGTTGTACTGGGAATTGAATGAAGAACGCTTTGAATCAAGTTGAAATTTATATTTAGAGGATGAACAGGTCATACAAACAGTCAAAAATTAGGAACGACTTATTTCTAAGCCAAAATTAAGAGGGGGTTTCGACTTTTTATTGAGATTAATTCGACCTCCTTTTAATAAATTCTGTATAAGAACTATTTGTTTCCTAATCAAGATATCTTTACTTTGCCAAGTTAATCACTATTTGATATTTATATTTGAATGAAAACTGCTTTACTATTTTAAAAACCTTTAGAACAATTTATCTTAAATAAGAAATAGAGTTAAAACTGAAGCTAAATTACCGAATGAACTGGGAAAAAATATTCCCGATCTTCAAATATTCTACAAAATCAGCCTCTGAGCAGCAAGGGTACCGTAATTATGCGATCATTCCTGGATCGCCCAATGCAATCGAAGGGAATCCTGATGAAAATATCTGCCCTTAACCATAAGCGACTCGCATGACATGGCTGAGTGTGGTATGATGAGGTGATGCAGATGGCGTTTTTTAAAACCTTAGAGAGACTTGCTTTGAATATTCCTTCAGCATATTAGAATGAAGGCTCTGTTAACTGCGGAATGAACGGATTCAGTTGAAGGGTACGATTCAGACGTCACTGCCGAGAAGTGATCTGCAAGAAAATTCTCAATCAACGCTAGCTCAGCTTCATTATAAACAGATACTGACGTTTGAAAGAAAAACTAGTATTATTTTAATATAATGGTTTCAAATAAATGTAGCATTTGTCTTCATAGACGAATCGAATATACGAAAATATACAAAATATTCCATAAACTAAAATACAATCACTTGTAAACAAAAACATGTGCCTTTTATAGCTGAAAAACAATTCACTTTCTAATACTTAAGATGTCATACTCTTTCTTGAAATTAGGTAAGTGCAATAAATGATGAATTTTAATTTACTGACATTGAAATATTATATTATTGCAAAACGCTTCATTTGAAGGTAGGCCAATTCTGTACTAGGATCAGTAGAGGAACACTGATGCCCGATATGGCACATCTTCCATCCATAAATGAACGAGCAAGAAAAGTAATAGATGTTAAAAATACAATTATTACTAATAATAATCATGATATTCTGTTACAAAATTTCTTCCTACAAGTAAAAGAAATTATCTTTTACTTGCCCATTACAAAAGATTTTTTTAACGTTTCTGAAATTTCTCCTTAAACCCAAGCTATGAAATTCAAAAGCATCTTTTTGTTCTACATTACAACGTCTTAATATTATGCTGGCAAACTATCAATTTCAAGATGTAATCCTATATATTATCTACATAATTCAAGGTTATTTGCACAGAATTAGACTTAGACTTCCAAATTGAGAATATAAGGGTCAGCTTAGAAGTATGCCGTCACCATGAAAGAAAATTAGAGTTTTTAATCATTGAAAACAAAAATTGTGGAATTTGTGATTTTAAAGGTCTTGTGAATAATTTGGGAATACAATGCATCATTTCTTCAGGAATTAAGCAAAATTAACTTCCGTGACCTTTTAGCATTTAACTTTGATTATTTTTAAATTTAATATTACGCTATCGCAGCAATGTTGCATTTTTATATCAAAAACAATTTATTCTATTCAAATCTACTACAATTAAGGTTTTAAAGATATTCAAAAATTAAATTTTTGTTAAAAATTCCAAATGCTAATAATTTTAGAATTTACTTGAAATTCAAAAATGCAAACCAAATTGAAGTTGCAAGTATTCATACGACAGATTCATAAATAAAAACGATAGAAAAAAAAAGAAAAAATTTGAAAAGCAAAAATTTAATAAGTATTCTATTGTAAATGAAATTTCCAATTTCATAAATTCATGTCTTCAGACGTCTAAAGAATATTTAATGTCAAACTGCACAATATACAAAATTTCTTTATAATGTTTTTCTTTATAATTTCGACAAATTATGTTTACCGTAGAAGATGAATTGACTCCAATGGATGCACAAAGTCCAGCTTTATGGATTAAAGTTTCTTGAAATTTTAATTGAGAAGTAAATAATGATAAATAAAACGACCGAAAAATTCTTATAGAACTCTATTCAGTAGTTTTTTTGCATATGCTAAATCGAAACATTAAACGCATTATGAATTCCTATGAATTCGATTTAACAAAATAATCAAATCGTAAATTTATTAGGCGATTGGTTAAATTTGAATTATTTTCTAAAATAACTGAAGGAAAATTTTGATCTGTTAGATCTAACTTTCTAACGTCAGAATGTTTTATTAATCAAAAAATTTAATAAAGTTCAATAAAGGTAATACCAGTTCTAGTCAAGCACTTCAAACCGTCTTTATATTTTAATATTTAAAAAGAAATCAGGTTTAAATGAAGGAAATCGAAAACGTAGCATCAAGACCGATGTACATTTATGTAACAAACAATATTTCAACTATTCGATTGCAAAATTAGAGAAGAACTTTGAAATTCATGTACCAAAGATTTTATTGTTCAATATAATGGTTTATATACATTTTTCCAATACTTCATTGTTTGTGTATGATATATATACGCTTGTGTATATATATCATACACAAACACATACTCATGAATTTTTAAATCAGATTTATTGTAGAATTTATAATGTAATACATTTTCTGATTCATATTACATTCATTTAATTTTCCTCCAAGATAATTCAGTTGCCATTACTGGGTATAATGCTATAATTCAAGTCAAATTACTGTCACAGAATATGAATTAAAATGGTTGTTTCTTGAAATGCTTCCAATCAAGAAAAACCTTACTACTATGCGTTTTGAAGCTGGTATTGCACAATCATTTCAATGCGAATAGAAAAACTAGCATCTCCTAACACAGGAACAATGTTTTGCCGAGCTTTATTGCACGAAAAAAAAGATTCAAACATTTCGGTCTAAGTTATATTTGAAGTTTCCAAGAAGTCCGTTATTTTCAGATAGAAATGTCTACCATTACAGTTACCTAAATATCCAAGTAAAGAAAATAAATTCAGTATGCCTGAATCTCCATACGAGGCCTTTGAAGCCGTGAAGATATTTATTAATATCGAAATTGAGATTTTTATTGCCTTTAACATTGAAAGATAAGTATTTGGTCAAACGGCAAACAACGAAGTCCCATGATGCACTTTCTCATTAAAATATGTTTGAAATTTTAATAAATCAATCCTTTTCAAAACAATTTTGCTTTAGAGTAGAAGTTAAAAATTCCAATAAAACTTTAATTATGACTTATGAATGTTGTTTTCACTTTTCATAAAACTTCAAAAACCTATTGCTGTGTGAAAAAATTAAAAATTTTGTCATTCAATGAGAATTTTGTTCCTGCAGAAAATGATACAAGCAGAATCTTACAATGTAGTGATATTTATAAAATTACCAGAAATGTGTTAAGATTTTTTAAACTTTTATATGAATAAAAAAAATTCCATATATGGAATAAAAGGCCAAAAAAAAGGTATTACTTCAATACGATACTTTTTCCACTTCTTAAAGATAAGTTTTATATCAAAATACTTTTTGAATTATTCATTAAATCTAATATTAATGTGCTTTAAAATAAATGGAATCCCCTAAAAGCTAGTGAAAACCCGGATTTTCACATTTAAAATTGACATTTTCATTTGTCAAAGTATTGAAGTCATTTATATAGAATTGATTCAAAAAAAAGAAAAATTTATTGTAAACTGATATTTTCCGAAAAGAAAATATTTCTAAACTTCAATAACTAAATCTTAATTCATTGAGAAGCTTAATGCGAAATTAAAACCAAAATGAACTTACCCATTATAATCCTAAATACCATTGTGTGGAATAAAATTGTTTATCACTGCGTAATGACTCAACTACGTAAAAGAAACCACTAAATTTTAAAACAAGCGGACTTGAAGAAAATCATTGTGACCATTCTAAAAGAAATCGTCCTGCAAAGAACTACAAAAAGAAGAGTGATGATTCACGACAGGTTTAATAACGTCATAAGGAGATAGCTATTTTGCATAAATCATTCTCTTCTTTCAAAGATGACATCTTAAATGGTAGTTATTGTATAAGTATGAGGTTTAAAATAATCAAAAAATGTTTATCAAAATTCGCACCCGGAAGAGGAATTTACAAGAAATATAATTTGTTAAGTAGACAATTAATGCGATAAATATAAAAATTATTTTGTCAGCTATCGTATAAATAAAGGAAAAAGCAAAATGCAGGTGGTCTGTCACCATTTCAGCAAATATGATGAGTACTTTCGATACTATCTACTGGAATTTCATGTTAAGGGTAAAAGGTAACGGTCCAAAATCATAAGTGCTAGTGGAAAAGGAATGAAAGTGTTTGTTTTGAATCCAGAATGAAATATTCCAAACGATGGCGTCAGAAATTCTAATAAGAGCCTGTTACGTAGTTCGGAATTTAATTGATTTGAATGTAATTTATGTTTGGCGTACAACAAACATAACATAAAAAGGAAAAATAATTTAATCAAAAAAAACATCAAAGAACGGTTCAAATTACATTTATTTATCTGTGAACATGGTAAATCTAAAGAGCTTTGAGTTAAAAGAATGAAATTTGGTATGCGATATTTTCATTAAATAAGGAGATTTCTATAAAGTTTTCAAAGAAGTCCATTCAAATGGGGGTTTGCATGGGTAACCAAATACAATAGTACACGATAAGTACAAAACGGAGAGAGCTAGATAAGTAACATGTGTAACACAGATTTAGAATCTGCTGTGTAGATCGATATTGGAAGCGAACCTATAATCAATAAATTCTTTAAAACTGGAAAAAATCTATAAAACAATTAGCCGTCTTCGATACACTTTTACATGCCTGTCAAAATAGTTCAAGGACCTAATGACTCATCTAAAGGAAATTTGGTTTTCTATCTTGCTTCTACACTTGTTGCCCCCGAGTCCTATTTGATTTCAATTAATCGAAAAAGATACTTAATTGTGTTGATAAGAACACTAACAGGGCCTGTAGCTTTTCTAGGATTGATTTTCATTATTGCAGGCATCCATGGCACAGAGGTAGCACGTCTCTCTCTTGATCTGGGTATCCCGGGCTCGAGTTCCAGTTAAGGGATGTTTGTTTTTCTGTGTACTAATGAATACCGTCCCCCCCCCCGTAAAAAGGGGCTGAGGAAGCGACTGTGATAAGTGAGTAGCAAAGTCGTACTCTTAGCCCTAGCTGGCATTACTTTAAATACAAGAAACGCTCATTCGGCTTAAAATCGCTGATGGCTGTCAACGCGCTTGTCTATGGCAAGTGCCGTTAACAACAACAACAGTAGTAACAACAATTTTCATTATTATTCAGAGGACATACTTTGATTAGAAAGGTTTTATTTTTCCATGCCGCTGAATTCGGAGCTGCAGAAACTGCTATGGGTATACATTTTTTTATTTATGCATATTTGTACAATTCTATGAGCTTCTAAACTTAAAATTTTTTCCGGATACTATCAAGAAGCTTCTAAAGTCTTTTTACAAGTAGGCTTTTCCAATTAAAAATCATTCTTATCCAATCATCAGTTCTCAAGCATCCTCCACCCACACTGAATGGAAAAATACCTACCCATAAGAGAATACAAAATAATAACAAGTGCTCCAAAATCTTCTGGTATATTAACCAATAAAGGAGTCAACTCCTTTTTCTCTTTTTGACCCCAGATAAGCAATGTGGATCTTCTAGCAAGATGAAGTTCTCATCTTTTTATTTTCAGAGTTTTCCAAAAAAAAAATAGTTTGGGCTTAGAAATAGGAAGGGGAAAACCAAGCATAGATTTTAGATAATTAAAAAAAATTCTGGATTTAGCATTACATAAAAATTTTGGTTACAAGATCGGAACACCAAATTTCATTTACCTAAAACATTGTGGTTGCGAATTAATACGTTTATATGCCTGAGCCCATGGTTCTACATTTGCTTGATTAATCCACAATTTGATCAAAATCAACCCATAAGACGCTAAATTTGAGTACCAGATTTTATCTTTTAACTTTTTACGCCTTATAGCAATAGTGCTTCCTTTTCTTAAATATATATATACATAGAAAATTCCTACGAACTGGTTTCGTTCGAAATTCGGCAGAAATATACAAATTGAGCTCCAACATTGCATACCGAATTTCATCCATCTAGCTCAAAACATGTTTTTATTGTCCCATCTATACACAGGTAGATAAACATAGTTTCAAAAATGTGTCTTTCCACGTGAAGGATCTGTGAAACCTGAAGATTTGTTAAGTGGCTCGAATATATTGGTGATTATTGTATTTTTTTCGCTGCTAACAACAAATACAAAAAAGAGAAAGTGGTTATCCGGATTTAGCAGGGATTGATTTTGAATTTTTTTGTTTTGTTTGGTGTTTTATACAGCGAAATTAAAATTATTGAAATATTTCTCGCTGCTCTCTTAAAACTTGATCTAAATTAAATTACAGCTATACTTCAAAAAATGCTTTTAAGTTAAATTAATGAAACTTTCTAAAGATACTGTTTGGCATTCAAGTTGTGAAAACTGTCCCTGGCTTTGACATTCTTAACAAGCATTAATTAACCACTTCGCATACAATGACGTATCTGACATGCGCATCGAATTACTGAATTTTTATTTTCAATTCTGCAACTAAGCCGCAGAGTTAAGTATATAAATACGAAAAAATCAATATGATTGGTATCCCAAATGCTACATATATTATTTTAAAAAATGAAATTAACAATAAATTACCAAAATAGGATGAGTTATCTAATTAGAAAGTTAAATAAATCCGTATGTCAATTGGTTAATCAAATTCTTATTGTAAAAATCTGTGATAAATTATTTTATAAAAGTTCTTTTGATAATAAAGACCTTAGAATGGATTAAATTATTTGACAAATAAAAATCCTAAAAAAATTAAAAATTTGTTAAAATTGGAGCAATAGCTTATAATTATTTAATCATTTACTTAAGCATATATTTATCGTTTCGATTTCTGAATGCCACGGTTTTTTTTCTTAAATAATTTATTTAAATTATTTACGCTCAGTTTCTATGTTTTCAAGAGTTTTTTTTTCTTTCTTAAGGGCAACAGTATTTGAAAATTTTTGTCAATTAACATTAGCAGAAAATGTCAACACGCCTTGTGAAGTTCACTTTGAATTCTGAAGAGATCCAGAACTATTTCAATATCCATGATTAACAGGAATGATTTTTTTTAACCCTCTCAGTACTTTAAAATCTTAATTCAAAATCTCCGGAGTGCTCTACTTATAATTATAGGAATTTTTAATCAAAATAAAATGTTTTTGTGTCGTATATTTCTCATATAGCAGGTTAATTTAATTGATTCCATTAATTACAAAAATTGTATTCCACATTAATTAATTATGTTACAGATATTTTCAAATAATGTACAAGATATATGCCTATAATTAATAATCCCTTTTAATTCTTTTACTTTCAAGAATTGTTCTTTCGATTCTTGAGAATGATTAAAAGCAAATGCGCGTCCATTATTTAGTTCTAAAATATAAGGAAAAAAAGACCAACTTCATTCACTTTTAAATAACTGTATTTGATAGACTTGATTCATTTAAAGTTTTTGATTAAAATGATTGTAAAAAATCAGACAAAAACAAAGTCATGTTGAAACGAAGACTACATAACTGGCTGTTGCGCTATAACAAAGTCATATTGGAATATTTCAGAAAAATTAACAAGGAATCGAAACCAAATATTTCAATGTTGCTGGACCAGTACTTTTTAATATACCTAAATAAGACGCATTTGATAGTGTTTGAAATAATTACTTAGTTTGTTGAATGAACAAGAGATCAACTCCCCCCTCCCCATGTACTAATTTTTTAAGAAAGATGGTAGATTTATGTATAAGCCTAAGCGATTTTTGTTATGTAGTTGAGAACATTTACATTTCCTTCTCTATTTTAAAAGTATTATCTGCGCTTCGTAACTAAATAGGTTCAGAGCATTCCTTTAGTGACCTCCATGTTGCTGAACCATTACTCTTTGTTCCTGAGATAAAAATCTCATAAATAGTATCCGAAGTCATCCCTACGTTTACTGATTGATTGGAAACTATCTTTTTACCACATTATCCTAATTTTCAAAAAGGATGGCATATATATATTGTTACATTTATGAATTTATAGTAATAATTAACATCATTTATAAATCTTTTGTATTTCCTTTAAGGATTTAAATTTGGGAAACTATTTTTATACTTCTTTTCATACGCATATGCTTGCTAAACTGATAGCTTTTTTTTCTTTGGGGAAAAAGGACACAAAAGAGATGTTTTATAACTCGATAAAAATTGAAAATATGCCTGGTCCAAAAATGAAAGCCCAGACTAATCAGCAAAACCATTATAACACCAGAACTGTTGAATCGTTTTAACTCTTATAATGATCCTCTGTGGCAGGAATGTAATAACATTGATGATATTGAACTCATAATTGTCTCGTGCAAAAAGTATGCACATTTTATAGTGAAATTGTCTCTATAATGGTATATTTGACTGCTTTGCCCAGTTAGATAAACAAGATATCACCTTCAAAAATGTTCTGTGTAAAATTGCCTTATAAACCAATCTGAATGTTTTTCTTCAAGCGTTGAAGCATTTCACTAACTTTTATTGAACAGATTCTATTGAGATCTGTTTTGAATCTCTGTTTGCTTTATTCCCATTCCGAGTTGGTGGAACCATCCGTCTTATTGTACCTCTTCTCTTCACTGGTATGAACTGGCTTTCACTGTTAACTGAGTGAAACTTCGAATTGTTTGTGTGTGAGAGTGATCTCTTGTGTTTATTGATAAAACAGTTTTCTCTCTACGTCTGGAAAGAGGGGAAGAACAGTTATTGATGATATCAATTCTAGTATCTTACTTCTTTCAAGTCCAAGACTGAAAACCTAATTCAGTTTCCTTTTTGTTGTTTTTTCCAGACATTATACATTTCATAAAACGAAAATTTATGGCGTTTTAAATATTTGATTATAGCTGCTTTTAATGTTAAGTAATTTCTTTAATGAGAATGAACAAACTTTTAGTCATCTGTCGATATTGGACACCATACTGACTTCAGAACTGGCCTGCATTATTAAAGATAAAAATGGGTAAGTTGCCTCATTTTATCTCAAATCTGACAGTAGATAAGGAATACTTAGCTCATTTTTAATCTATCAAATATTAGTAGTGTTTGTTTCCATTGAAATATATTTTTTACAGTAAATTTCCTTCGGAAAGGCTTATAAACGATACTTTAAACGTGGATTTCACTATTCAATATTTCCACTGCTTGATTATAATAGGAAAAGAAGATTTATTTTCCATCTCAAGGAAACTGTTAAACGTTTCTACCGTAGCGAGTGAATTATATGCAGTAGTTCGTTTCATACAGAGTTAAATTTTCAATATTGAAGGGCCATTTCAAAAAAGTTCTGTATTAATCTAAATGACTTATTCAGATATTTAAAAACATGATAATTGTAATAACTCAGCAGCAATAGAATCTCGAAATCTAAGTACAAAAATTCTTTGCACTTAAATTGTTATTTAGTTGTAAGCTTCGACATTTAAAATAAGTTTTTTTTCATTTTATCCTTAAAAAAAAGAAATGTTGAAAAATGTTATAAGGAATCTTTTGATTTGCATAAATTGATAAAATCTGTATTGTTTTAAAGCTTGTGCACTATTTTTTTTATTTCAGCATCTGATTATTTCTCAAATATTTGTGTGAGATGAAGCTTTCAATAATTTTATTTGCAGTTGCATTAACCTTGCGGCTGAATGTTTTATAATTATAATAATTAGTAAATCACTTTGGTATAAAATCTGAAATTAATATGTGGATAAGAATCTCGTTTGGAATGAATTTAAATGTTTAACATAATATTTTTAGAATTAGAAATTAAAAATTTCTAATATGTATTAAGTTACCCAAAATGGTGTAGAAAACTCATGCATTTTGCGTTGCCACAATTGTTTTTGAAAATTAAATAAATTCGGAATACATTGAATTCGCATCCCTTGGGTTGCGAGTCCGAATCTGTCAACTGAAGATTCTCCGTGAGTGGTGGACGTTAAATCTGTCATGGTCACAAAGTTATCCATGGAAAGGGTATCACTAATAGGGGGTACTGGGTCAGAAGTGATCGTTCTCTGTCTTAGATATAAATTACGATCTGCGAATGAATTAATGAAACATATGAATGAAGTCTGCTCCGTAGCAAGGATTTGTGATGCATGTAAGCTAGAAGTTAGACTTCTACCCATGGATGCTCAGGGGTCCAAACCTTTAGAATCTACTGCATCTCTTTCTGTTGTAAAGCGGAACACGAGAACAACAATTGTAATTATTTTAAAAAAGTAACTAAAATAAAAAATTTCCTTCCCTAAATTTTTCCTAATTACATAAATAGAATTTAATTTTTAAAAATTGTTTTTATATTACTTGTAAACTTAGCATTTGAAGCTAAAAAATTTTTTAATTCACACTCTATTTATTATATCTTAACAATGAAGCTTTTACAGTATATATTATCTGCAATTCCAGTTTTGTTAATATACCCGTTCTGTTTTAAGTTTTCTGTTTTTAAAATCGTTTCATTTGTATCGTGTTGTTTTCTATTTACATCGGGTTATTTCTTATTCGCCATAGCTAGAAAATTTAAAGTCTCATTAATTTTTGTATTTATCTTTATTAGCGGTTCCCAACCAGAAGGAAATATAAAGTTAGAATAATAAGTAAACAATTGCAGTAAAGGATTCTTTAAGCTTAAAATTTCAATTTATTTTTTTTATTCAAGCCAACAAACACTATTGTTGCATAATATATAAATATACCTAATAAGTGTTCCTCCATTTGATTGAATTGCTCTGTGAAAAATTTATTTTCTGTTGAGCTATTTCTTAAAACTTAATACCCTAGAAAGGAGAACAAAACACACTTGATTACAGCCTGTGTAACCTTAACTGCATTTTTAAACCGCATTTTAAAGAGAATCGTTTGAGATATGAAGAACTGGCTATGTATCGTTATGAAATATATGTTAAAGCCATCGTTTTGGCAAGTGGCTTTCTTCCAGGTTCTCAGTTGGGATTTCCAGGCTAATTGCTTGCTCTCCTGACAAAAGAAAACCATGCTACTTGTTTCATTATGCAGTGTCATAGCGCGTCCCGAAGTATGACGGATTTTTTTTGCATGCATCCTTCTATCCTATTGAACAAACCAAGAATGTCTATACAATTTCAATAAACTTCTCAATCATCGACTGTTTCTGAGGAATATTTGGAAATTGTGAATATATTCATGCTCATTCAAAAAATTAGATTAAGATTTGACTACCTTTCAAGAGGTTTCTAATAATTTAAAATATGATACGAGGTAAAATGTTCTTCCCTGACCAATCCGCCACCACTAAACGTAGCAGTATCGACAGCAGAAAAATTGTCTATTCGGTGAGAAATTGGAATAACTGAGAAAGAGTAACTAAGTTGTATAAGTTACGCCTGCAGTTGAAGAATGCATTTTTGCAATAAATTCTTACATTATTTATTCTAAAATAATTCTATTCTTTGAATAATTTCATTTTGCATTATTTCTATCTCAAACTCTCCAACCAAATATTTAGAATTCCTAGAATGTTTTCAATTCAGCTTTTACGAGTTAAGTTTAATCGAGACTTGAAGATTTTATTTAATAAATGCCGTTATCCAAATTTTCTGTTAATTTGGAGTGAATTTTAAATCTGAAAACTTAGAAAAACTCATGTTAAACAACACCCAAATATTCTAAGGGGAAAATATATTTTCTAAATTGTTTTAGTTACTGCATGAAAAATTCGCTAAAAATTCGTTTTTTGATTGATTGAGAGTTGATGGTAATTCAAAACAGTTTTTTTTCACATGTGTGAAAAATGTTATTTCAAACAATACAAATAGATCGTTAAGAATGCCAAAAAATCAAGATATGCTTTAACGGAATTACAGGATGATTAATTAAATATTCTTTTACATATTTGTTAAACAGTTAAGATCATATCAGGAAACAAAGGTTATTGTCAGATGAAACTGAAATTGTTGCAATTAAATACGATAATAAATTAAAAGGGGTTTAAAAAGAATACAATAATTTTAAAATTAACTGGTCTTAAATTCCTAATGAGTGATAAGATTACATTCTATTCTTCTAGGTGAGAGTAAATGAATAATAAGAAACTATTGTCTAAATTAATTTTACTACAAACCAATTTTACTATCATTTTATAAAGTGTTAAACAGTCATCTAATGTTCATGATATGCAGAAGTTAATCTTTACTGTCTCATACATGATATCAATTATGCATGATGAAATTGCCTGTGGTATCCCTAAAAAATATTTTTAAATGGTTTGAAATAATTAAATTAAAATTTCTTTGCCGTAATAGTATTCTATGAAAGGAATATATCATTGATTTTAATATTTAAGGTAATTCATGCGGTTTTGCATTAATGTTAATATAACTTATATTAACTTTCGTTAACATATACTTTTTGTCTACATTCTTTAGAATTGTTTAATAGTGTTATTTACTTAGTTTTTTAACTTTATTATTTATTGAAATAATTAATAGTTGACCATACTTTTATATAAAAAAATTATAATAACATTTGAATCTAAATTTATTTTAACTGTTTCCTGCATAATATAAAATCCGTAAAAATTTAAAATTTAAAAATTAAATTTTCGTTTTATTATTATTATTATTTATAAAAACTGAAAATTCAAAACAGGTTGGGTATTGTATTCGACATAGAAAGCTTGAATATTTTAGATAAATTTAAGACAGTAAACCATAATGTCAAGGAAATATTCCAAATAACAAAGTCTCAATTCTTCAATTACATTTTCATTTTTTCATATAAATATTACCATTAATTTCGTTAAGAACTCATATTAAATTCATATTAAATTTCATATTAAATTATTCTTCATTCATATTAAATTCATATTAAATTATTCTTTCACTATTATTGGATATTAATAATATTTAATCCAATTTTAATTCTTGAGATTTGTCAGGGACAAATACACGAATCGTGAGCTGTAAATGTTTAAATAATCAGGTGTCAAATATGGGGGAGTATTTTCTAAATTGATTGATAGAAGAAATCGTGCAGATTGCAGGCAACATTTTTATGGAATCTAGGAAGTTAATGTGCTTGAACATGCCCTGTGTTATTTTTTGTTCCATTTTAGTTCAATATTTCACTCTTCAAACAGAGAAAAAGGGCAATTTTTAATTCAAAATGTCTGGTCAGATATATTCTGGTGTTATTTTCTATATTCTGGCTGCGATCCTTTAATGTGAGGAATAAAATTGCCAAGTGATGTGCATTAAGAAAGTTATCGCGCTATTTTATGCATGCTTTTAATAAGAGGAATAAATTCAATATACTTATCATAGGTCCGTGAAAATATGTAATAGGCAAGGCAGGGTGTTATAGCAGAGAATAAAAATTATACGAAATCACTTTAGGGCTTCCAATCCAGGCTTAGGAGAGAAAAAGGTAGATTCTAGTCATTAATATTTGATATTTTTAATGTTAAGTATCGGGAATTTCTGATGGTGCTGGTGTGAGAGCTATGAATTCATTATGGTGGTAGTGAAGCAAAAATGCATGAGAACTGTGGATATCGTTGTGGGGATGTTGGTTGCATTGGGTAAGGTGTGCGATTGCAGTAGCCTCGTTGTGGTGGGGTCGACGATGTGGGTACATTTTTGGGGTACGAGAACTATAACTGGGTTGGTGTTGCTAGAGGTGGAAATGTATATATGTGAGAGGGAACTGGGATTTTGTTCTAGTGGTGAGGAGATGTGGGAAGTGTGTGCGTGCGTGAGAGTGAATTGGAAATGTGTGGTGGTGGTGGTGGTGTGAGAAGGGTGAGTGTGCGTGATAGAATTTTAAATTTGTGGTGGTGTGAGAAGGGTGTG
>JAOUZG010034987.1:42144-68566 GCA_026289955.1 Argiope argentata
GGGGGTGCGTGATAGAATTTTAAATTTGTGGTGGTGTGAGAAGGGTGTGTGTGCATTATAGTATTTTAAATTTGTGGTGGTGAATTCAGTTCATAGAATTGCGCAATGCTGAAGGTTGTAATAGAAACTGAATTCGATTGATTTGAAGCTTCTATTGGAAAGAATCTTGTCCGAGTAGTCTTTTCAGTCCATAGAGCAGGTTACCGTACACAGAAGAATAGGGTAGTAGTTTTGAGAATAAATATTTATTTTTTATTCATTCTAGACGATTGCCAACATCAGCCCATAGAAGATGGCAATACGTTCGATAAAGATTAAGAATATCTTACAGTATTTACTCATCTCTTGAAATCAATTCTTCACATCGTTCATTCAGTCCATAGAATTCAGCGATGCGAGAGGTCGGACTGTGAAAGGAATTCGGTCTACGTGAAATTTCTTTTGCAGGGTATATCCGATTGTTGAAATGAAATCTGAAGTAGAAACTTATTACCTCTTAAATATTATTTTAAAGAGCGAATATATGCTGCCAGTTTAAAATGAAATATTTTTCTAGATTATAAATATCACTTTGTTCAATACATGCCAATTATTATAAATATTTTATGTCGGTTTTAGTTATTCGGAGATGAACCGGGATGCTTAAGTCTGCTGTTTATTCTATCTAATGCAAGAAACGCATTTCTTGATCATCCTTCCTAAAGCGGAACAGCGATGCCATATCCATTTGCTCACTCTCCTTCTGCAACTGGGTTTGTCCATTCGGTGATGGTATACGGTTGGGCCGTAAATACTCTCAGTGGTTGAATCTAAAATATTGAAAAATTTTAATAAAGCAAGTTGATGTAATGAATCTTTACAAATTGTTCAATATTTGCTCGAACTTGAATGGATAGATACTAGCTAATGCGTAATAAACTCTTACACGTTCCAAAAAGAACTTTTTATTTCCGGAGGTTTTGATTCAATTTTTTTCTCGAGATGCTGAAGTTACGCCACCTTAAATTACATGCGCAAAATAGGAAAGACTCTTATTAAAGGGATTCTATTTGTAATTATAGCAATTTTATGTTATGATACTATAATCTTTGCAATTTTATTTGTTTTTCGTAATTAATGCAAAATAAAACTTACATTTAGTGACTCTTCCAAAGACTGCACATTTTTTGTAAAGAAGTTTTTTGTTCACAATTTCATGGTATTGAAGAAAACACAAATAATTTTTTCATCGAAAACATAGATTATACGACAGCATTTGGTGAATAGTTGTTTCTCTAGAAACGTCGATAGTTATTAGTTTTAATTACATACTTTATGTTTAATTCGATGATCATGACTCTTTGATAAAATCCTTTTCAGTATCTAACTGTGATAGGCAATCAAACAACGTAATTTTAATATGCTGTGTGTGTTATTATAAACATAAATCATCCCATTGGATGGGACTCCCATAAAATTATTGTGACAATAATATCGATAATTTCGATCAAATTCCATGTTTTCTTTCAAGTGAGTGTAATTTCTTTTCTCATTTGAACTATGCAGATAATTAGCTGGAGTTTTCTTCCTCAGTTTCAAAACAAAGATAGAAAATTCCTCAATTTCAATTTTCACAAAATAATTAAAATAGGTCAAATGTCATAGTCACCGGAATATTGAAATATTGATGAAAATTGAATATTGAAATAATACGTTGAAAATAATACGAAAAATACTCTTTTAAAAACTGCTAGGTTTCAATTATTGTTTAATTATTTAATTATGATTAAGAAGACTATCATTTGAATTTTGCAATGTTGAAACCAGTTTCCCACAGCAGATTTTCCCGAATCACCGCAAACAATCACTAAAATCTTGTTTCATTTTCACTTATTTAAAACATCAAAAAGTAATTCTGGAGGCCATATTTCCATCTTAAAAAATATCTGTGTTCAAATATGTGGCAGTTATAGTCCTAATGGTGTGCTTTCAAAAAAGTATCAATATGCATAGATAGATATTCTCTTTTATTAGTAATTGAAATATATGTAGTTATTTTTAAAATTTCAGAAAGAAAAACACAGAAGACATAATTATCCCAGTCAATATTCATCAATATGAATCCTTTAAACTTTATTTTTTTTTACAAATTAGCGCAGGATTTCTAAGGAAACATCCACACCAATACATTGGTACATGAAAAATCTAATTTCTTTTATACTTTATTGCTAACTGGCAATATATATATTTAATGTCTTCATATTCTTGACTCTTTGTGATGATTGATACGGAATTTAATAAATTAGTTCATTAGTTTAATTATATTTTTTTAGAAAGTTGCTCAAGCACTCAGAAATATGAAAATTGTGGAGCATAAAGGTGAGATTCAGCGCTTTAAAATAATGCGAGTAGAATTTCCATCGGAACAAATATTAGTTTGGAAGTGGGGCCTTGAGAGCAAGCTAAATATAGAATAGTCACAATTTTATGCAAGAAATTATCTCGGTATTGTAACAAGTTGTCACATTTCGGTAGTAAACGGACATTAATTCGAATATGATTTATAAAAAATGGCGATTTAAATATTATTGGGAGTTTATATCAGTCTGAAAAGTGTCAAGAGTGTTCTCTCGCGTCAATACAAAAGAAATCGTTTGCAATAAATTTCTCCGGTAAATGTATGTTTTGGAGAACTTACTGGACCGCTGCCAGAACGGATCAACTTCATCGTTAGAGAAATCTCCATAGCCGAGGATTTTTAGGCTCATTCCGACTTCCGCTGTAATCCTGGCAGAGGGTTCGACTTTGAGAAAAGAATGAATGAAGTCCAGAGCCAAATGTACTTCATATGAGGTTATTTCGACTGCGGGGAGGGCAATTTGCATTTTTTCTGAAGAATGTCTGTGGAATGAAAAAATAAGATTCAGATTTTCGATGAAGCTAGTGAGAACGGTCTCCCAAAACTTTCTCGCAGATTCTCTGAAATGGTGTTATTCCTGAGAACGGCTTTCTTGGCAGTGGCGTCCATTAGTCAAGAAATATTAACTTTTGAGTTTAATATATTTAAGTTATTACGTTTCTGAATTATTGTGCTTACATGTTTCAGTAAGTATAGAGTGGCAGAACAATAAACCCTTCAGATAGACTTCCTTCAAGTGTATTCACCTCAAAATATTTTGGAAACCTATTAATTTGGTTTAATGAGTTTGTTTGGTTAATTTGGTTTGGTATACTAAATTTCAATCCCCCAGTTCAAAGTGTTTTTGAGTTCTTATCACAGAGAAGTCGACATTTTCCAAAAATGGTAATTCGAACTCAGGAGGTTTAAAACATAGAGATCCGTCAAAGCCTCCAGTTAGAATTTTTTTTGCCGATTACTGCGATTTTCTATACAAGAAATATCAGAAAAAGATATCAACTGACGTTCTATTATGTAATTTTATAAAATTATTTCAAATTAACCATGAAAAAAACAGTTCCATTTGGAAGAAAATTATTTTTAAAATGTTTTCTAAACTTGCCTATTTTATTTTACAAATTTTTCATGCGCCATTTTTCATGTATACTCACATTATTAACTAATCTTATATTCCGGTTTCTGTATTTAATTGTAATTATTTTCAGTTAAGAAATGGAATTTTTTTCTAAACCCAGAAATTTAAAATCTCTAAATTATTTATATGTTTTGTCTTTTAAGTTTTGAACCTCCCCGTTTTCCTGTTTCACATATCAGAAAAAAATGCTTATTTTTGGCAACATCGATAGCAAAATAAAGGATTTTTCTTCTTTATTTTGATTTGATATTATTTGACTTGATACAAAAATGGAATCTAACTAAACTCGAGTTAATTTCATGGAACGGTTTGCATTTCCCAAACCTGTAGCCGTGTATTTTCTTCTTCTGTAGGCTGCAATGGAATAAATATTTGTAAACGAAGTTTAATTTGTGGTTTCGGATATATCTATTTGCTTTGTATGTAGGCAAAACGATGACCAGCACTTATTTTTAAAATAATTTGTAATCGTACAAATTAAAATGGAACTAATTAACGTTATATTTAAATTAACTTTACAAAAATGATTCAAAATTGGAAACGTTGTAAGGTAAGGAAATTGATGCCATTTTAATTGTGATTTTTTTATTATAACGTAAAAGACATTTTTTAAGATAGCGCAAAAGTAAGGTTTGTGTATTGATTTGTTAAGATGGTATTGTTGGGAATCTCTACAACCTTTTTAGTTCAATTTCACCTTCCTAAAATAGGACTAAAAACTATAAAATAACTCAAACTTTCTAGATACAAAGGGGTATGCCAATCAAATGCTGGTTCAATCACTCATTAGTATGAGGAAGATGAGAAACTTCTGGCTTGGCGGTTCGTTCTCGTTACTCAAGTGTGTACAAAATTGGTGGAGACCCTTTACCACCTACCAATGACGTGACATGTTTCGCATGGGAAGGCTGTACCGTAGCCGATAATTATCCTTAAGATTCAACTACATTAAGATTCAACTACATTTAAGACAGACTCTCGCTGCTGTCTGGTCAAACAGTTTATTCTCTATGCCTTAATAACAGGTCGGAGTGGCTATGACTTACATCTATCAAATCATGTATCATTTTTATCAATATGAACGTTTTGTTCAAGAACTCAACAATCTAGAATAAAAGCAAGAAAACAACTGAATAATTTTAATAATTTGGAATTAAATTGTTAAAAGATTGTTTTAACCATCAAAAGGCTAAATTCACTTGAACCGTTTTCCGATATTCTTTTTTTTAAATAGTCATTCCTTCCAAATTTTTAGAAGTTACAAAACTTTGATTCATAAACAAATAATTACTTTTCTCACTTGTAATGCACCCCTCATTCATAAACAAATAATTACTTTTCTCACTTGTAATGCACCCCTCATTGATGCGTAACGGAGCTCTGCGCTTAAAGGGCGGCAGCTGAAAGATCTGACCATGTGAAAGTCGGGAGAGCAGCTCCATGGCCATCACCCCGAACGTCCAGCGGTCGAAACTGCGACATTGAATGATTCGCCCGGCTTAAGGATTTGGCTGGCTTCAAGGGGCTGATACATGATTGGTAGTCCTATTTCATCGCTAAATAAATAAATATATATATAAAGTTCTTAGTAATGAACTTGCAATATTTACATGAAAAAACAACAATGCAATTAAAATTTAATTTAGAAAATCATTTAACATTTTAAAAACAGGTTTCCTTAGTTTCGTTCAAAAGTAAGCACAAGTGTGAAAAAATAGTTTTCATTGTAATTTTTTTAACTTTAAAATTCAACCCACTCTTCAAATGAACTTAAACTATTTAATATTTTAATTTACTGGTAGTAAACAATTCTTACCTTCCTATGGGCTAAGTGGTCTTGCTCAGGAAGGTGAAGTCGCTAATCATTGCCCGGGATGATCGACGGGACATGAGCACATTGTCCGATTTTAGGTCTAAGTGACACAGGTTCTTGTAGTGCAGAAAGTCCAGTCCGCATAATACTTCTTAAAGGCATCTCTTAAGTTGATCAAGGGACTCTGGGCTCTCCAAATACTCCTTCCTGTGCACTGCTTTTGAAAGGTCATTCAGACATACCTGCATCTCAAAGCCTGTCACATTGAGGGTTGGGAACATTGTGAGCCTCTGTAATGGCACGGTGTTCTGGTGTCGTAGTCTTATCCAGAGCCTTTGCTCGTCCTCATTCACCTCATTTAAATAAAGCAGTTTTATGGCAACTCCATCTTCATCTTTTGGATTATTGAATCGAATTACAGAGCCAAAAGATCCTTCGCCTACAATAACGGGCTTTGTGTATCCAAAATGTTTTTCTAATAAGGCCATTGTTCTTAAGAATGCTTTTTGTGGTTCCTTAATCGGACCCAGGTCTTCATAAAGATCTTCGGCAGACACCTTCACAGAAATGGAGTGTGGAAATTACTGTTTGAAAGCTTGCTGAACCAAATCTTTTGAATGCCAAACGAATACTAACATTGTTAACAGATCAACAAGGAAACAGTTTGTAATAGTGTTGTACAGCAGCATTGTTTCATCTTTATTTAAATTTTATTGTTAAAATGTTTGAGACAAATAAATCGCGTCCTAAGAATCGGCGCAATAGAACAATGTTTAAATTATTATTGTTGTGTTGATAAACTTGTTTGAATATTTTAAAAAAATTCATGAAAAAAAATTTGAATAATAAATATAAAACTATCAAAGTTTTTAATAGTTTTAGAAATATAAAACTAATATATTTCTAGAAGAACATTACCTCAGAAAATTTATAACAATTTTATGTATAATCTATTTTTTCTTGACATTACCTTATATCTTAAACATATTTTATATTAATTTTCATTCCTATTACAGAAACATTTCATTTGTAGATGTAGACATAGTGTGTCCACTTCAAGCGGTTTTATTTGAAATATGATGTATTTCCGTAATTGTGATGTGAAAAATTCCAAAACTAATTTTTCAATTGATTAAAGATTAAAGTTTTCACTTTCACAAGCACACGTGCAAATAGATAGAAAAAAGATTTGATGCATAATTTTTTGAATTAATAATTTTAATTCAGAATTCACATTTCAAATTTCATTGACTTAACAGTGTGCATCTTTGAGTTGTCTCATTCACAGATGTGCTTACAAATAGTGTGACATTGTTTCTTTTGAAAGGTATTATCAAAAATTTAACACAGACTTATAATTTTTATGCAAACGTCCATACACCATCAAAGGTTATTTTTTGATGCGCAATGATGTGCATATGACATTAACGCAGATAATCAGACAAAATAGAAGTTTTAGAATTTAAAAAATGTAAAATTGGTTGATTCCAAAAAATTAATCTAAACGTATTTTCAATCAAGCTCATTTTTACATCTATTCTATTATCGAAGACGAAAGTGGAAATGAAAATGGATATAACACTACATCAACGGAGCCAATGAGTCGGCAATGGATCTTGTCAAGAGCATCTGACGCTTTGTGGCGGTTCAGCTTTATTTTGACTGCAGCGGATTTTCTCTGCGGTCCATGCATAGTCTCTGACTAGTTAACACCCCCTGTGTAATTAGATGTCACTGTTCTCTACTTCTGTTACACGATAGGAGTGAAGGAAAAATCTAAACAAATATTCGATTGCAAAATCTCAAATGTGGACCCTGGCAGTGAACGGGCTTTTTGTAAAAATCTATCCACATTGAGAAGAGAAAGAAGTGACTAATACGAGCGAACGAGAAACACGGAAACTGGCATTAAATCTCTACTTGTTATACTATAAAAAATAACTGGATGAATGTAAGAAATGCTTCACCTCTTTATCCTCTTGACTAAAGATCCCTTTGTGCCCCCACTTTCTTAAAAAGTATGTTAAGTGGCATTAGGATAGTTTCCTCTTTCATCTAATTAAATGAAATGACTGATTAATAGAAAAATGTAAAACAATGGAAAAAACACAGCTATGTCTGTTGTAATATAATAAGTTTTTTGAACAAGGAATGTTTAGACATTTTTGAAATTATTTTG
This sequence comes from Argiope argentata, assembly GCA_026289955.1. NCBI lineage: Eukaryota > Metazoa > Arthropoda > Arachnida > Araneae > Araneidae > Argiope > Argiope argentata. The sequence goes on from JAOUZG010034987.1 coordinate 49,670, forward strand.
GGGAAGTTTAATTAATGTTTAGAATTCAAATTTTTTTATTTTGATGTACCCATAAATTTCTAAGGAATTTCTTTTGAGTTGGCGAAACCAGATTTTCCAATTTTTTCTTACCATTCTCAAATGTAAATAGATCTAATTTTGTTAGTCATTAAAGCCTACCCTTACATCTTTGAGGATCACAAAGTATTTCCATTCCAAAGTATGTCCAACATAGCTCTACTATCTGATCTGCATTCAGAGCCGGCCTTCTCTAGGAAGGTGCCCTGGCTCAAGAAGCCATTCGAAGCCCTGAATAAGAAACACGCACACACAAACATGAATTATTGATGCATGTTCGTTTAATGCGTATTTTTTTTAATGCGTATATATCAATTATTTCCGAAAAACTACCATGTTTTTGCTTTTTTTCGATTCTTAATAAAGCAGGTGCATTTAAGCGTTCTGAACACATACTTGACTAAATATAATTCTTTATTAATTTTAAATTGCTGAAATAGCTCTCATCAATTGCTATCGCTATAATTGCATGGCAAAATAATAAAAAATTTTAATAAATTAATACAGTTAGAAATAAGTCATTAAAATTATGTAATATGTACTGCAGTATTTCTTGTGCGTTATTTACATCTTTCATTCAAAATCAAATCCTGTGTCAAAAAATTTCCTGGAATAGGTTTTTGACTACACCTTTTTTATAAAACTTTATACAGTTTCTTGGAACATTTCTTTAATATGTGTTTTTCTATATTCTTCACATCAGTGATTAATTTGAATTCAGAAATAATATTTGGAATGCTTTCAAATCTATCTTCTATTTGTAAAATACCAGTATCAATGGATGTGTTAAAAAATAACTTCTAGATTCCTCAACAGGGTTTTTTAATAATTTCGTCTTTTGCTAATTCGGAAGATAATATTTTTCTTTTTCAAATTCACATTGAATAAAAAAAACCATTGCTTTTTCTAAAAATGTGTTTAATTTTGGACTTCAGTTTTTATTTTCTTGGCTAAATTGACAGCCGAATCAAGATAATTGTTTTCCCTGGAAACAGCCTATTGGCAGTGTTAATGTTGGACAATATTATAAACCATATAAAATAAAATAACTAACAGTTCTTGTATTGCATTTGATAAACTTTTAGCTTCGGATACCACTGTATTATTATTACTTACATTAATAAATTATTCTAGGAACTCTTATTACAAGTTTGTACCAAAGTGAGTATACACTGCTTTAACCAAATCCATTTTGGTTCCCCAACGAATGTCACAGATTGATGTAAGAGTAATGTTTAAATGCTCTTGTGGAATTTCAAGTCTTTTTGTAGATGCATAAAATTTGCAATATAAGCATTGCAATATCCCAAAAAAATGTTTCGATATATACTGCTAGAAGAGGCAGCACATATTAATAAATTAAAGGAGTGTGTTAGACAAATAAATAGTATGTGGGTTTAGAGAAAGTATTCTAGACTGTACACTTTTATATTTCCCTTTCGTGTTGCTACCGTTGCCATATGAGTGTACTCTATAATTCATCTAAATAAAGCTCGCTTAATATTTCCGGTAGAGATTTTACTATTCCTTCACCAGTCAGATCAGTTACTTCAATGAACACTATAAATGATTCCTTTATAGTTTACTTTTTTTATTCAAAATTTGCGTACATAATAATGATTGAAGTTTGTTCGTTACGTGAAATATTCGAAGTACAATCCGTTTGGATACTAGAGTACATGGCCGTTTTTGTATTGTGTTTAATTTTTGTTAAGGATTTCATTTCCTAACTGAGTAATAATTTGTTCTTGTAATCTATGTACTAAATGATGCCCGATTCTATTTTTAGAATTTCTTATTTTGTTTATATGATTCATTAGCATAGGGTTGCATTTACATAGTAATTCGATGAAACTTTAAAAAATTTCCATTATTAGACGTACCTATTATTTCGTGGATTCCCAGATGTGGAAGGTTATTACACGTTCAAAATGGATTCACTCTTACAATTCTTTGAAATAGTAATTTGAGTCGTACCGTTTTCTTACTTATATTATCATGATTTGCCTTATCAATAATCGAACATTAATTGAGTCGTTTTAGTCATTATTTCCACTCAATAAATGAATTAATATGACAACTAGAACTCTCACGATTATTAATAACGGTTGACAGCTTTCTCCAGTTATTATAGCCATCTATAAATCGTGTAGTTTGGTCATTTCCTCTTCTTCTGGTAAACAGTAAACAACAAAAAACAAAATACAGAGTCTTGCATCTCTGAATAAATAAACTAGCTGCGGAGTTAAGTTTCCCCTATTCAATTTTTAAAAAAAATAGTATTTAGTGGAAAATGATCTACTTTCAGGATTTTTAGCAAAAATTTCTTTGTGGGGAGCAAATCCAATTTTAACACAAAACATTCTAACTTTTTACATTATTGTACTTGGTCATGAACCAGGATCATTTATACTCTTTTGATTATATTTGTTTGTCAATTTTGTTTGATTTCGATATTTCTTTCCTTTTTCTCGTTTTATTTTAGTGGATAATCTCACAAGAGTCCAATTTTTAAGATCAGTGGATCGTGAACTGCATCTTCATTTTACTGAAAATTTTCTTTTCAAAGATCACTGGAACGTGATTTTTAATTTTCTATGAAAGCTAACATCTTTATTTTTAAATATATCGTAATAATTGTTGTTTATTTAACAACATTTATATTTGATTCGAATACTCATTTTGAGATAGAATGTGGTTAACTATTTTTGCGACCTTTTTTTAAGGTGGTTTTGTCAAGTAGCACTTTGTATTAAACTTTGGAAGAAGAGAACGATTAATAAGAAATCTCTAGAACCATAGAAAAGGATAAAATCTCAAAAGATTTTATTGGTTTCCATTTTATTGTTAGGTGTTTTTTGTTGTTGTTGTTGTTGGTTTCCATTTCATTGTTAGGGTTCTTTTATTGGTTCCTTTTAATTATTGGATGAGTTCTTCATCATAAAGCGTTAAAATGAAAATAATAAAGTTTAATTCGGTGTTATATAATTTATTGCGGGATCAATTAACATTTAGACTTTCAAGAATCAATCCTCATGAATACTGAAGATGATCATAATAAGTTGCGTTGTTTTTTCTTCTTACATGAAAATTAGTTATTTTGTTTTTCGCCTATTGAAGATTAGATGACTCTTTCACTAAAATATCCTTTTAAAATAAATTCTTTTAGAAAAGATTGTCATTCTTTTCAAGTTTTAGCAAACATTTCTTAGAAGGCCAAATGCATTTTATTAGGCAAGAAGATAACTATAAATGACACTTTAGTTTACTAACATTTGAATATATCTCGTGATCAATGAATTGAATTTTTGAACTAATTAAAGAAGCAAAATAGAAATGAATCAAGATCATGAAATTTCTTTGCCAATTTTATTGTAAAATTATTTTTGTTTTCTGTTTACAGTGTTAAATCTCATCTTTTTTCAATATTTTCCCCCTTAAAATATTTTTCAGTCGGAGATAATTTTAAATATACAAAATGAAATTTCTTTGAAGAGTCAGGGATATGGCAATTATAGTGAATGCATGCTTCAAAATACTAAACCACATTAAATCGCTTAAGGCATAGCGCAAGTTAGAAATTTAAATCCATGTCACAGGAACAACGTTAATCTTTGTCTATGAACCACAGTAATTCATCTTCAATCTCAACAGTTAATGAATTACATACATTTTTGGTTACTTACGTATCAGACCATCAATCTTTGTTGCTAAATTTGGAAGTGTCGCCAATTGCAACCGCCAATCATAGCAAAAAAACCCAGTATTTTTTAAAATTGTTCAAACATTAACTGCTATGTTGTTGGTTTCGTTTTCGTCAACGGTTTAACGCACGTTTTAATCCGTTGCCAATGAATTACTAAACCGTGTGCGACCATTGGCTTCGACAGTTTAATACGCAAGTACCCATTTCTGCGATTTTTGTTGATTCTCCCATTTTTCCATAGAATATGGTTAGGGATTTATTTTTGACTCGATGTGTTGCATGCAACTGAGGGTTTAAATATTTTCAAGTAGATAAATAAACGCTTTTGATATATAAACGGTGCATAATCTTGTTCGTTTTCTTAATTTTTTTTAAATCTGAAGATAATCGGTCTTTGTAAATAATTCGAATAAAGGATAATCCTCCTTTTATATTACGAAAACAATTTTATATTTCAATACATTTTTATTTATTTTATCTTTTTACTATTGCTATTTTATATCTTATATCATGATTGCATTTTGCCTAATTTCCAATTTTACTACTTAAATCCTGTTTTTGTTTTGTTTCCCGCACTTTTATCTTTTCAAAATTCTGTTATCATTGTGGATTTCGTGGTTTCTAAATTCTCGCTTGTAATGTGTAACTTTTGTATTAAATTTTATCGATACTAGTAGAAGTTATAACTAGAGTATGAGAGTATGTATCTGAAAGTATGTATATGCAAGTATAAATATGTATATGAAATGTATGTATATGAAAGTATGTATGTATAACTAGAGTTTGAAAGTATCTGTATCTATCTGATTTCTTCTGACTGGGCTGACTTCTTGACTGTTTCTAAATTATCCGAATTTCCACTATGGACTCGTCAGGCTTCTGTACCTTGGATATGGGTTTATGAAGTACATATTTGTTTAAGAATGTTATCAATGTTGAAATCATATTTTTCTACATTCAAAACGTTCAGAAGTACTTGTAGCGATTGAAGGTCACGATACGAAGCAGCGACACTAGAGCCAGTATCCAAGTAACATGACCATTATACAAAAGTCGACTTTGGTATCGTAAATGTTATCTGGCTTATGAAGCTAGCGCCACATATATTTTATTATGGAAAAACAAAAAAAAATCTTTGAGTGATTTCTTAGGTGCAGAAAATACCAAATAGAGATAAGGAAAATAAGAAAATAAGATTATCAGAAAATCGTGCTTTAATTTGATACCAGATGTGAATGACCCGTTATTTTATCGTTATAGACCTGTCATGATTTAGTCTTCTTTCCTTCCGATGGAAATATTGTTAGAGGTTGTAATCAAGAATCACATGCAAGCATTTCATGTGTTTGAATAGATCGAAAACGAGCATGACTAGTATTTTCAAATAACTGTGAGAAAAAGCGTAATTCATTTACATTTTGGATATATTTAAAAAGTAGTAGAACTATTTGATTACAGCAATATAACAAAATTTATATGAAAAATTAGAGCAAATAAAATCAGCGCTAAACATATAAGATTTAACTTTCAATAAGAATCACAAGAAAAAACATTAATTTTTATTTAAAAATTTTGGCTATTGAAGGATTGAACTCACAGAAATTTAAGAAAACATTTAATTAGTAAAAAAAAAATTCTTCCGCAGTCTTTTATGAAATACAGTCGATACTACAATCGATTCATTTTTTAAAAACTATTTAAGTTTATAGAAACAAATTTATAAAAATTGTTTGTCTACAGTTCTTAAACTTTAAGTGTTTTTATTAATTAGCTTTTAAATAATTATATTTAAATTTAAAAAATATTTAAAAATCCTTTTCTCACAAATTTATTTAATAAATTTTTTACGAATTTATGATAACTTTCTTCGACACATTAGATAATGAAAGTAACTTTTAGGCACAAAAAAAAATGATAAGGCCATTTTCGCAATTCTTGCAACAAAATGTTATCTTCATTTCAATTGATCCTTAATCAGCATTGTCTTTAAGCGACGTTACTTATCAGTTGACAGTATCTGCCGTTACTTCAAAACACCACCAGTCCAAGAGATCCAACGCAACACAGAAAATTGCGACAAATATATATATTTAGGGATTATTTATCTTCCACATGTATTCTTGATATTTTGTGACTAAGCATCATACATCAATGTTAGAGATGCAATTTCCTGTGTAAGTATGATATTTTTCTTCTCATTTTCATTATTAAATAATTATTTACTAAATGTATAAGTATTTCATCGTTTATAACGATAAAGAAAATGGTTAAATTAAAATTGAAAATGGTTATCTAAAAATTGAATATTTAGATAATATTTTTTCATGTCGATGTACTTAATACCCTGCAATCCATAGAGGATTCTTAAGACAACGTGTTTTGGCAGCCAGTCCCATTAGGCTGTCAATTTATTAGCTTTCAAGTTACATGCATTTCACGATTATTATTAATGAAACGATATCAAAGATACTTCATCAAAGTTAAAGAATAGAAATTGAGTGCGTATTCTATTGTTGGAATTTACAATTATTTCATAGCGCGGTTCGGAAACATCCAAAAAAGCATTAATAGCAATTTTATATCCATGATTAAGGTAACGAGTGGGAAATTGCATAGTTTAAATGTGAACTGTTTTTTAAAACTTGGAAGTCATAACGGATATAATTATCTTATGTGTCACTAGATGGCGCTATGGCTTTTGTTTTCTGACTGCAAATGCTTACTATTCAAGGCTGTTTCATAGAATTAAAAAAATAAAGTAAGAGTAAAAATACCCTTTTTGGCGACATATCCCAAATTGTGGCAAATTCAAATTCGCGCAATATTTTGCTTCCTAGTATTTTTTTGTTTGTTTATTTTTTCTTGTTTTGAAATTATTCAACAAAGCAAAAACAAGCAAACTGGTTTTAAAAATGATTTTTCGTTTTCAAAACATCAATAGATGAGTTTGTTGACTTAAATCCTGTTTCTTTTTTGCATTAATTAAAAGTAATTAATTTTCTTCTTTAAGTAAAGATTTTATTTCTTTAATTTACCTAAAAACATCTTTGATTTTACATTACGTGTTCAAATACATCTATCATTATTTCAAACAGATAAAAAAAAACTGTTATGTCACTTTTACCTTATCTGTTTTTATAAGTCTTTTTTTTTTTCCTGATTATTTTTTAAAAAAAGCATTCGTATTTATAACTGGTTTTCTTTCTAAAAATCAAATTATATTCCAAGAATTAGGAGAATAAATATTTATTTTTGCATAAAAAAAGAAAAATATTTATTGAAACTGCTAAATTATTTCGAAATAAATTAGGGAAAAAAAACAGTTCAGATTAGAACTCGTGTTCTCACGAATGCTTCGTCGTTGCTCTAATCGCTGTACTGGCCCAGCATTTGCTCGCAATAATACATAAGTAAATAAGCTTTATTGAAGTTTTCAAAATTGGTTCTTGAGTCTTTATATTTTTAGGAATATTCTAAATGCACACAACTGTTATACAAAATCTCTTCCCGAACTCAAGTTTAAACCACGTGCCTTCCCCTCATTGGTCAGATTTAAATACTTCACTTCCGGTTTCTAATTTTGCCGGTAACTTTGCTTCTAACTACAGCAGGGAAAAAAAGCCGATCATTTTTTAATTATAAATCTGTTGACTTTCATGCAAAACAATAAAGAAATTTGAAATATTTACGAAAACGGGGATTTTAGGGTAGGTACATACCGAAAGTGATTAATAAAGGTTGACATTCAGATGAAAGTTTTATCGGTAAAGATAGCATTTCTTTCTTTGATAGTTTCTTATCTTTAGAATATCCGCTAGTTTCTTTTAAGATCTTGATTAAAATTTATAAAAACATACAACTATTACTACCACATTTATAAAGTTTTACTAATATAATTTTTTCAATAAAACTTACATACGTTTTAGTTTCCTTATTTCATTCACGATGATTTAATAAAGTTCACAGTATAATACGATTCGAATATTTATAGTAAAAAAAACTACATATATTAATAAGCAAATTTATTTGTATTAAAACAAATACATAATTATTAATAGGTTAATGATGTTTATATGTTCACTTGTATTGGCGAGAAAAAAAATCAAAGCTGCAGCCAAGTGTGTGAAACGCATTCGAGATTAAAGTAAAGCAATAAACAAAATATAACGCAGTTCCACCAGTTTAAATGTAGCTTAATAATAAGTTAACTTAATTAAATACTAAATAGCTAAATCTAACTATGAAATATTATTCAGTTATAACATCAAAATCACTGAGTGATCCAAGTTACGAAATTTTAAATTGAATTAAAATGGATATGTATAGAGTATGTTTATTGTACCTACCTGTGAAATGATATAGGATTATACCTAGAAGATTTTTCTTCGCATCCAGTTTCAAGGCAATAGTTAACCACGGCTAAAATAAGCTTTAAAATTGAACAGTTAAAGGCGAGAAAAGATCTCTCATTGAAATATAATGGGGAATGAATAATGCGGTTACAGTGAATGCAAATTCTATCCCTAAAGCACGTGGTTTTATCTTGTCCTACACTAAAGTAGGGTTGCACTCCCTCTATTAGTATCTCGGCTCTATAGTAAACACCTCTGAGCACTAATAAGGAAACGAAATTTTAGATAAAGGAAAATAACTGAAACTACATTAGTTATTACAATTCATTTCTTTTGTTATTTTGATATTCAATAACTAGAAGTTATCCTAAAGAAGAGTTAGTGGTGATCGTTCTCTGTTCCAGGTCTAAATTACGATCTGAGATGAATGAATGAATGAGATGCATGAATGAAGTCCGCCCCCTAAAACGGGTTGTGGCGTATGTGTAGCTAATTTGTACTCTTGGCCCTAGATGGCGTTACTTGTAAAACAAGAGACGCATATCTCCGGCTTAAAATATGCTGACGTAGCAGCGGAACTAGTCCATGGCAAGCGCAATAAGCAACAACGACAACTAGATAATTTTCTATATAAAAAGAATTTTTTTTTTAATATTTTGCAATATTTCGCGCTTTTAAAAAGGACTAAAATGTAAAAAATAACTAAATATAATTCTCCTAACTTTTAAAATACCTTTACTTATTAATTTAAAAAAAACGTGATATACTAAGCATATTTTGCCTTTTAGTCCTGTGAATGCGGAATTTTTCAATCAATTTTAAACTATTTGCCGGAAAAGCTAGCCGATTGGCACGATATCTGTTAATAATGAGTTTTAAATCAATTGCAAATTGTGTGCCAGACAGATAGCAAGCGAATTAATGTTAGGTTTTTAATCGGTTTAGAATTATGCATAAAGTTTTAAGTCTCTAGATCATGAAATGCACATCGAAATGAAATGCAACATTGGGACTAAACGTACATACAGACATAAAGAAGTGAATTATTACAAAATGATAAAAATTTATGGTTTCTTATTTTTATCGATTGTTTCTTGTATTGAAGCAAACGCAACCCGAATAATAAAATTTTATCTCGTTTAGAGTATTTTTGCAATTGTAAGTATTTATAAATGTGCAGCGATTTTAAAATTCGGTTAACCATGGTTAGTAAAGCAACTCTTCAAATCCTTTAGAAGTTATTATGTCAGAGCCTGATGTTGTTTTTGGAATGAGGTTTTTGGTGTCAACAAAAATCCGTAGGCGAGAAATAATAATTTTATTATCTGCACGAGCATCTAAAAAAACAGCTTTTAATAACTCGTTGCCATCGCATTTACAAAAGCTTTGATTTAAAAAATAAGTTAATGGATACAGCAAATAAAACACAGCAAGTAAATGTCATTTTGAGCGCGTGATTATATGAAAGGAAATAAATAGGAAATGATATATATATTTTTAAATAATAAATGCGAGACAAAGTTTTTTTGATCGTTTCCAATACTAAAGTGACTCATTCAATGAAACAATTTAAATGAATAACAATATAATTACTTGCACGAGCGCGTCGTACTTGACGACGTTTTGACATGATACATTTTTTTTGACATGATACATTGAAATATGCATAGCAGATTTCATTTTAATCTTTATTTTGCTTTTTATTGATATTATTATTTACTAAAAAATTATTATTTGTTAAAAAAATTTATAAGGATTAAAATTCACCTTTTTTTTTCGTAATCTTCATTTTCATAGGCTGACAGCAATTGGGATTCTATTTTTCATTGGCTTCACAGTTGCTTCACCAAGTAAGTTTTCATTGAAAGGTTTCTTGCGTGCAGTACCAAAACTTTATACTATTTATCCAAATTGTTTTGAAGACACTTTACTCAACTCAAAACTCAGATTTCAGTTGAATAAAGACTTCTAATGCATTAGATTAATGCGAAAAAAGCGAGTTATGCCGAAGGACGGGTTATATTTTCTGAAAAATTTAAAGGGAATTTTTATTTTTATTTCATTTAGGAATTTAACATTGCATTACAGATGTTAAATTAATTTTATTGATGTTCATTTCAAGATATAAGATATTTAAACGAAAACTATCCGTTTATTATGATAGAAATTGATCTATTCCTACTTTACAAATACCGCTTCATAAATATTTTTATATACATTATCTAAGTTAAATGATTTTACAAATATGCAGAAATCATACAAAATAAAATGGTTCGGGTTCATGACCATAGATAGCGTTTCTGTCTCGCTATAAGTTCTGTATTCATTTGTTTGTATCTGCACGTCATTTCTGTCCTCAGCCATGGAGGAGGACGGACGTTCAGATCGATCAGTTAGTAAGAGCGCATCGTCTACGCCGACTCGTCCTTTTTAGGATTTGTTTTGGGAGGGTGGCGATGTTGCGGGAGTTAAAAGGCAATGCACCGATCCGCAATCTAACACCATTGATGATTGTACAGAGCCATTAAACCCTAATTGCAACGAAGTTAGGCTCATAATAGAAAAAATTTCTGAATTTGAGGCAACTGTCAATGCATGCACCGCCAAAATCACAGAACTAAACGCCACTGGGAGAGGCCAAACAACGGAATTCCGATCAACAGTCCCTGATAGCATGCAAGCAAGCAAGGCCATGACAGCGCCAAAGGGTGAGATCAAATTTCTTATTACTGCTGGCTGCCTCGCAAAAGTTAATTCTAATCAGGATTTTCAGGTTTCCCCTAAGAGGAAAACGGCTAAGGCCCCCTAAAATATCATCTATCCCCCCCTAAAATACCATCTATCATGTTAAAATATACAAAAGACTTCAATAAAATTTTAGAAATCCTTAATCAAAAATTCGGAGCAAATAATAATGTCCTTGCAAACGGTTTTATTAAAGTTTTCCCAGGCTCCGCAGAAGCTCATAAAGGCATCCAAGAATTTTGCAAAACGAATGACTTAGAATATTACATCATCACTCCAAGATCTAAAAGACCGGTCAAAATAGTTGTTAAAGGACTGCCATTAGATTTTATGCCTGAAGCCCTGGAAACCGAACTTAAAGAAAAAGGATTTGCAGTAGAAAAAGTTGTTAGGCTCTCACAAATAAAAACTAGAAGACCTCTACCAATAATACTTGTTGAGTTAAATAAAAATGAAATAATTGACAATCTATGATGTAAATAATATTAATTACTTAAAAGTAACAATTGAAAGATAGAGAGGGGGAAACACCATGGCCCAATGTTTCAATTGTAACCACTTTGGCCATGTCGCTAAAAATTGCGCGCTTAAACCACGCTGCCTAAAATGCGGTGAATCTCACCAAACCAGAAGTTGTAATCAAACGGGCAAAATAGAAAACCCGAAATGCATTAATTGCGAACAGCTAGGGCATACCGCTGCGTACAGAGGTTGCCCAAAATTTCCCAAGATCCCCACCCCACAAGAAAACCGGCAAAAATAATTCACCTCAAAATTAATTAAAAATGATGTAACTTTTGCTAGTTTGTTAAAATCTAACATACCTACTGATTCTAACTCCATAAATGTTACTACGAATAATAGTGCAAATAATAATACAACTCCCTCCCCTCCTGGTATGTCTGATATAATAAATGCACTCAACGAAATCAAAAATTTATTCCTTCTATTCCCGAAATTAATTGAAGCTACGAAAGAAATGAGCAAAACCAATGATCCTATGGCTAAGTTCTTCCTTCTCTCAAAAGCACTTAGTAACTAAAATTTTTCTGAAAGCGAATAAATATACTCAGCCAGCAGCCAATAGAAGTTCAGATCCCAACAACCCCACGCACCCTCTCTACCTCAACAACCAAGGGAAAGACGAAGTCCAGGCCATAGCTACCAAGAGCCAAGTCTCACTTCCATTCCAGCAAAGGTCGAGGATTCAGCCCCTGCCGGCGCTAGGCGCCTCGTTCAATTCCATCTTGTCTTGTCTGTTTGTATCTGCACGTTCTGTGGAAGAGAGTTTCAGAGTACGAGAAGTGGCACCCAGTGCAACGGCGAGTGGTGTCCTAATCTGCAACAGTCAACTGAAGGTGGCACGAAATGTGCACAAAATAAAACGGTGTTCACCAACTAGAGTTTTCATTTGAAAAGACTTACAAAAATAAAAAAAATTAGATTAAATTTTTTGGTTAGGTTTATTTTAATGGGGAAAACTTTTATTATAGGAAAAATATTGGAAACAATTCAAATGGAAGGTATATGAATCATCTAAACGTTCTTTAATAATAATTATAATTAAATATATTCGAAGTTTTTTAGGATGACTTGTTCATAAACAATATCATCTATCATATATTGTCTTTACAATATTATGAGAAGTAATACGAATTAAAACTTTCAAAATTTGGAAGAAAAAAAGCTAATTTCAAATCATGTAAAAAAAATTCTAATGCATGTGTGTGTGTGTGTGTGTGTGTGTGTGTTCCAGATGCAGTTCATTCGATTGAAGGGAAGAAGCCCAACGAATCCCCAAATCCCCAGAGCGCGATGATGAAACCGAGTTCCGAAATAGTCGGAAACAAAGTATGCCCTGACAACGACCACCTGTGTCCCGTCACGACGGAATGCTGCCAGAAGCTGGACGGCGACTGGGATTGCTGTCGCAAGACCAGCGTCCCCATTAGTAACTATCCCGTTCCCTACCTTATTTCGCGTGCTTTTGATAGAATTCTGGAGAAAAACTGAATTTTGTCACAGGCGCTGCACCTTATACTCTCCTTCTTGGATGCGTTGCATACTGCGAGCAACGTTATGTTAATCGTCTAAATACGTGACCTCTTAAATTTTAAAAATAAAATTTTACTGAGTCAAGAAACCTCATTTTTGGATTAATATTTTTAGGTAGTCCGTCTATGAATACAATAAATCAAGTACAGAACGATCTAGATAAACGAAATTTCGCATCAAATATTTGTGCACAAATTATACACTATGATTTTTTTTTTGAATGAATTCCGTCTATTGGATTTTTTCAATAGATATGTTCACTTATCTGTCCGGATGTGATCATGCTCCGAACTAAAATTATGAATTTTGGCATATGATTAGGAAATGTGACTCTATCGCCAGAATTCTACAAGTGCCTTAAAGTTTAGACTAAATATGACTCAATGTTTACGCTGTTGCCCATTTAGTCGCTTCGGGTTTATTTATCTATGATAACTTAAAATATTTTTTTAAAAAATCAGTTAAAGAAGCGAAGTTTTTGAAAGGAAATTTATCTTATGTCATTAAATTCAACTACTGAATGTCTATTTGGAGTCCATCTATTTGTGAACATGATAGAAAAAAAAGACAAAAAATATCTTAAATACAGTAATTATACACACAGAAACACGCACATATGCAAACATACTCACCCACACACACATACGAGCACACACATCTAAACACAAACACACCAAAAGTAATTCGATTGGATTGATCCGATATGTTGTTGGCGCAGGAGAGGGGGGTGGCGGTCTTGGGAAGCACCTTTATTCTTCTATCTGATCGCTCATCTTATGCTTCAATTGTAAAGTAATTGTTTCTGAGATAACAAATGATTTGCATCAAAATTTTGATCATTTTTTCCTGCATTTTTTATGACATTAATTGAAATTTTTAAAATTAAATTTCTAAAATAGCTGATCATAATAAATTCGTAGTAAATAAAAAAAGAGATGAAGAGATTAGATTAAGCTGCCCTAATGAGTCACTGGCCATTCTTTCGTCCTATAGCTGTCATTCTCTCAATATTAATAGAAATTTCTTGCTTTGAGATCCTCTAATATGTTGGTATTTCTAATACGCCAGGCATCTGATAGGTTTGCCGTGTCATCTCATGCTGTAAAGTTTCCAGTTTTCTAATATAATTCTTGTCAATTACCACCGAAATGGGGGGGAGTGTAGCTGGTCAATGGTTTAAGGATTTCAGCGACTCGCAAGGGATCATATTTATTTTTAGTCATTTTTTACTTCTTTCTCAATTATGTTATTAATGTGGTTCTGATATACAAGGTGTTCCTGAATTCATGGGTCAATGTTTATGGGTAGGTAAGAAACGCATAAAGGAGCGTCTTTGTACAGCAACATGGGGACAGAAAGGAAAAGTGTAAGCGGTCATTCATGGGTCAAAGTGTAAGTAAAAGTCATCAAAATCAAAGGGGGATAATGCATCGCCTCCTGTTGACTCTGGAGAGAACTTCATTGCAAAACTTCCAATTATCAACTGTTCAAGAAGCGAATGGCATCTTCAAAAGAGAGGAGATCACTTACTAGGCTCTACCGAGTTGATGTTTATGGGTGCACATTTGTACACTTACTGTAGAATTTATTATTTAGCAAATTGTTTTCTTTTTATTTCCGCAACATTTTATCTTTTCCGTCCAAATTTTCCATTTCCAAACTCGCATTGGTATACAAAAAGATACATTTTTATGCGTAATTTATCTGTCCTTAAGCTTTGAACCGTGTATTCAGAGACTCCCTGTATAAGTTGTTCCAACCAAACATTACTTCGAGATACTTGGTTTCGTCATTCCGTATGATTTTATGTCGGATTAGCCTTTTGGAGGAAGGGCTGAATTTTTTTTCTTGTGGCCAGTATGTTCTGACACGTATCAGCATTAATTTCAATTTCCCATAGAATCGTTTGTATTCAATCAAATGGTCCTTTAGATGGACAACGACCCTTTTCTGAACTTTGCTTGTGTTGAGTATCATGATATCTGCATAGACTTATGGGAGATGCTTTGACATTCATGAATGCTTTGAAGCATCAAGACCTGCGGTTCCAGAGTCTGCGTGACAAGTATGAAGAAAGATTCAGACGAGTCCTTTGATGAGTTGCTCAGATGTAAAGAGAGAGGTATGGCGAGAAATGATTCGAATACATTTATCTTTATAGTATTTAATTTTACAAAACAGTAGTTATGCTTATTTACGCAATTGTACTGCAATTAAAAGAAATGAAATTCTTAATTAATTTTTGAAGTTTATAAATATAAATATTTATTCAAAAATGTTACTCTTTACATAGGGAAAAAATGAAATAGCTATAGTCATCAATGTCTGAATAGTAAGAAACATTGCACTTCTATTTAGTTCTAATGGGTATTACTTGATATAATTTTTTAAAAAATTAGTATGATGGCAGTCCCTACAGAGATTTGGATTAATGATCTGTGTCCAAGATTCAACAATTTTCTTATATCAGCACTTCAACTATGAATAAAAGTACTTTCCTTTGTTCCTTAGAATTATTATTTTTTAATTCTAGGGATGATATTTTACTTTGAAGAATATTTGACTCAACGAAATTAATGTTAAAGTATATTATTAGAAATAATTTTGGTTTAAATTTCTTACAATTCTCGAAATCTCAATATGAAAATGCTAACAAATTTTACATAAAAAGAATAAATAAACATTTGAATTATTGTTATTTAAGGCTTCAGATATATAGTGGTAATAGACGAATATTGATTGACCTTCAGTTATCAGCAAAGTTATCAGATACTAACAATAATAAAAGTTTTTTTAATGAAAGTGTGCGATTAATGTACTTGAATATAGGAAATCATTCTCTTCAATGTAAATATAATTATTCTACTTAAATCGGAATTTTAGCAACATTCAAATATTGCTTTTCGATGAATAATTAAGAATTTGTTCATTTACATTTATCGTTGATTAATTTATTGCAGGTATTGTTTCTCATTTTTTAAAATATTTTCATAGAAATGTTTATTTACTCACTTATTTATTTATTTTAGAAGTTTTTAAATATTTTATATAAATATTAATTCCACTTAATAATTATTCACGAATCTAAAATCTTTCTTATCGTAAATATACAACAAGATAATGTTCCTCTGACTGAAATCGATATAAAAGATTCATCATAGAGTTGATTAAATACCTAAAGTATTAAAATTGTGTTATCTAGAAAATATATACTAAAGGAAGTTCAAACCCGATTTCATAATTTCATCATTAAAGGATAAATTAAAAAGGTTCACAAGCATTTATGATTTCCAAATATACTAATATGTAATTTTTGAATTTTTGTTCTAATTCGACTGCCTTTTATTAGTTTTAGGTGAATGCTGTCGTCAGTTTGTGTATAAGTGGGTTTGTTGCAATGACATGGCGCCTAAATGCCACTATTATGGATGCCATTGGTCATAAGGTCATTGAATGCTTTTCTGCTTACTAACACATACTAACTGCTACTAACTATGCAGACAAAAGATTGAAATGACTCTGCAGATTGTACTTTTTATAATTATTAAAAATATATGTATCCTGCTAATATTCTCTACTCGTGATTTATAATCGTTTGTGGTTCAATAATAAAACTGATTGGAAAGTTTATTGTTGTATAATGTTCTTTTCGTAACCTATTTTAATCTGCCATGAAAATGAGGAAAAAATAACATATCTGCTTATTTCTTCTAGTAAATAACAGCAGAGCACGTTCAAGCTAAATATTTATTAGTATAAATCTTCCTATAACAGAATATGAAATTATTATTAATCTTTTTCTGCTGCGCTCGAGTCATTTTCAACGTTTAAATATCTTTCAATTCTCATTCCTGAAGTACAAAATTTAATAAATACAATAGCGATAGAAATATTACCAGATTAAAAGTTATTTCGCAAATAAGTATGCGAGTGTATTCGCTCCCTAAAACATCGGTAATATCAAACTTGACACAAATATATTTAAGAGAGTGGGAATGTGGTTCTCGGTTAATCTTTTCTTTTAATTACAATCCCAGTTTTAAATAATTAAAAATCAAGCTAACTTTTATATTATTCCTTGTTAACTTTTGAAAATACTGAAAAGTTGTAATAATTTTAACAACTTAAAATTTAGAATAAAGTTATTTTTTCAATGGCACCCATTTTTCTCCGCATAATCTTATTATTCTTGTTTTTAGTTGATTTTAAAACGTATTTTAAATGAAGAAATTTATTATTGCTATTACGTTGAGAAATAAACTTTTGGGGCACCCTAATTTTATAAAAAGTGCCAAAAATATATAAATTCAGCCTAAAATAAAAAAGATAGCTGCACGCGCGAAATATCAACAGATTCATTTCAAACAATTTAGAAGCATATTTAGATGATAAACATAATGGCATTTGTCGCGTGTCTATGACGTCACACGAATTGTTTCGATCAAGAAAAAAAATTACTTCACTTATAATCATTTCAATACTCATAATCATTCACTTAAAATCATTCAAATACTTCTAGTGATGTTGTTTCAGGGCTGATATTTTTATTTATGAGATTGAGTTATCGGTATCTGTAAGGATGCTTACAAACTCTATGTGCTTACAAACATGACAGGAGTTCTCGCAATAACTAAAAAAAATTGTTTTAAATAATTTGTACAAAAAGAATATCAGTGTATTCGAGATGAGTTCTGATTGGTTACAGAATATTTTTGGTCGATATCTCTAACGAATCAGACGAGATTTGGGAGACGGAAAGAAAGAAAAAAAAATTAAGAACATTCGAAACATATTTGTCAATATATATATCTTTATACTTATCAGAAATTATTCTTTTTATCAGAAATTTTGATAATTACCGACCCACCAAGCAGTCTTTTTTGTTTTTAATATTTCATTTTCCCAAGATTATTAAAATATTCTTAAGTTACTGTATAGATCGATAGATATATTTTATAATTCATATCAAACAAACCTCATAGTTTCTTCAAATTTCACTGAGCAATGTATTTAAAATCTCATACGGTGATAGTTAATAAAATATTATTCTTTTAGAGCCATTTCGCATGCTCTGTTCACTGTGCTCATGCATCCTGCATGATTATTTTTCTGAGGTATCCTCTAAAATTTGAGTTTTTATACAAAAACGGAATAGAGAAAAAAATTAATTAATAAAACAGGATGCGTACTGAGTATAAACATACTCATAAACAAATCATTTTTAAAGGCATCATGATAGAAAACGTATACCCAAAACATGAAAAATTCTCAAAACTTTATTGAAAATTATGCTATAAATAATAAATGTTCCAAAATGGTAGCCACCTTTGGTAACCAGATCTATCTGATCATTGGCATTTTACACCAAGAAGCAATTAATATGGAATGACCTTTTTTTTAAAAAAAAATCTTGTTACTTGGTAAGCCTGAAAATACAAATTTAATTGAATCAGCCTGATACTTATTACTAACATAGAAATTAGAAATACGAAATAAAACTGTATATTAATGAAATATACTACAATTAAGTTAAAAAAATGTACGAAAATTTTAAAAAAGTGTAATTAATAAGACTGATAATATTAAATATTTTCTTTTTTTTCTGTTAATTTTTAAGATAATGCAAATGAATTTTTGTGACATAATAGTTTGATAGAATGATAATAGCTTAATAAAAAAACATAAGTTTAATTTAATCAATCTACTACATATAACTTAAGATCTTATACATTAAGAATAACTGCTATTCATTATATATGCATATACATTAAAAACTGCTGTTTTCGCACGGAATATTTATTGTCATTCAAGTGTTAGTCGTACGTACATACTTTTCTTGGTTTCGTAATGTTTTAACAACGAATTGCAGAATAGATTTTATATATATATATATATATATATATATATATATATATATATATATATATAGATATATATATATATATATATAAAACAAAAACTCACAAGACACAGAAATACATC
>JAOUZG010034987.1:68666-101761 GCA_026289955.1 Argiope argentata
ATATATATATATATATATATATTCAGTAAATTATGAAGTATTAGGACAGTAGTAAGAATATTTAATATTATCCTAATTATTTAGTCCTTTAGAGTAATTAGTGGAATAGTAAGATAACATGAATTCAGTAAATTAGTATGTATATTTACAGACAGGTTAATACTTGTTTCATTATTTTCAAAAGTGTTTTTAAGTATCGTCTGCACACATATAAATGTGCCAAATGTTGATATGACGCAGATTAGTCATAGTGAATGAATGACTAAAAACATGTGGGGGGGGTTTCAAAATTGGTTAAAAAAATAGAACTGAAATAAATATTGAAGGTATTGATTAGTTTAGAAATGTGTAGAAAGGTGAAATTAAATTTAATAATTTATTAAAAGAGAGGGTCCCATAATTTTTCTTACTAGGGACCACAAATTGCTTAATTAGAGCAATTTGAGGTCCCAAGAAGAGCATTGAAGAATTGAAGAACATCATTTAGAAATAAACAAAAGTCGAAAAGTTTTTGATGTAAAATTTTCATTTCTGAGAGTAATCACAGTCGTGGAGCGCTTGTGCTGCCATCTACTAGCCGCAGGATAAATGAAGAATAATGTATCACTTTCCATGACTAAAAATTGCGAAGCAATCATATACATATTTGTATTACATTGCTATAAAACGTAGTTATAGTAAAATAAATAATAGGCTTTATAAAATGCAGATTACTACATCAAATATACCAATAGCCTTTACCATGAATGAAATATAATTCTATTCTGATTATATTAAAAATATAAAAGCAGAAACAATGTAAAACTTTTTTTTGTTACTAATCCACGTATTGAAAAAGTAATAATCTTCTCAGTGCAACGATTAAAATATGACGAAAGAATGTTTATTATACTAATTGCATTTGGAAAAAAATGTATTGTGAAAAATGGGTGAAAATTAAAAAACGATCGAAGTGAAAAAAAAATTTTTTTTTTATAAAAGCTTGTCATTACTTGACTGGAATCAATCAATCACTGGAATCACGAATTCAAGAATATCATGATTCCAAAATTTTATTGACATTGATATTTTAAATTAATTATCGAAAAATATAGAAATTTTTAAAATTTTCATTTTATGAATTAACAAAATTTTGATTAGCCTATTTTTTTTAAATTGAATAACTTATTGTATCGGCTTTTTTATTTTCATATTGATGCATTTGGACTTCAGACTGAAGCGGTAGTAAAATCAATCATATGCATCGATTTAAATTTTGAATAAATTTATGAAGCGAAAATCAAAATGATGGTTTTTCATTTCCCTTCTTCTTATTATTTATCTCCTTTTTAATTCAGTGAAGAAAAAATTGAATTTCACCAGCGATCAATGGAGTTGTCTGAAGTGGTTTCAATCTTCTACGAGAGTCAGAACGCTTTGCCCGTGCTTTCAATTGCTATTCAGCCTTTCTGAATGAAAGTTTTGGGAAAATAAAGACGCTTTCTTACGAACACCTTTGGATATTTTGCGTAAGTATTCTTGAAATCAAAGAAAACAAAAAATTCGAGACAAATATAAATCAAAGCATTTATTACCATTCTTTTCATAGATTAGTTTTTGTTAATCCTAAACAAAATCAACTTCTCTTGTATCTCTAAAAATCACAACACAGAAATTCTTGACAATTGTTTGATGGCAGGAAGACATTAAGCAGAACTCACATTAACTGAAAACTTTGTTTTCTTCTTAAAATCCGTGATTCGGCGAGCTTGTGTCCACCACCAACCCCACCACCTCCACTCGGGCACGAGGGGTGTGCTACAAGTCCAGATAAATCCCAGCTGGTGGCAATATTCGCCTGAAAGACAAAGGAAATAAAGTACATGTTTCTTTCTACAAAAGATACAACCAGAGATTCAAAAATATTATTTTGCTATTTTCAATAACATTATTTCAACGTCTGTGATGCTTGATTTAATTATATGTAACATCTTGCACCCTCAAGATTTTTCTAGGTGTACGGTATAGTAATGCAGCTGCAACCTTTATAAATGCCCTAGAAACAACTTCCATTTCTGAATGAAAACTAAGTATAGTATAATATAATACAATAAGTGCATAACAACAAAATATTAAAATGAAAACATTTATATGCATATCTCAATGTATCATGTCAGAACATCATTTTTTGAACTGCCGAATCACCACGTGATCGTGCATGATAAATTACATTTTTTATTCGCTTTAGTTGCTTCATTGGTCGACTTTTTGGCACAGAGGTAACGCTTCTTCCCCATGTTCTGGGAGTCCCGGTTCGGGCATGGTTGCTCTTCTGTGTGCTATCTGTGAGATGTGTGACTGTGCCCCTTCCCTGTAAAAAGGGGCTGTGCAAGCGACAATGATGAGCGTGTAGCTAAAGTCGTACTCTTGGCCCTAGTTGGCGCTACTTGAAGTAAGAGACGCATATCTTCGATATAAATCTGCTGATGAATCAACGAGGCTTGACCATGGCAAGTGCCATAAGCAACAACATAACAACACCATTGTTTCATTGAATGAGTCACTTTGGTATTGCAAACGATTCGAAAAACTTTGCCCTGCATTTATAGTTTTAAAAAATATCACATTTCCTACTTATTTCATTTCCTATAATCACGAGCACGAAATGACATTTTTCTATGTTTTATTTGCTGCAGTCATGAACTTATTTTCTTTAATAAGCGCTTTTGTAAATTTAATGGCAACACATTATTAAAAGTTGATTTTTTGAGATGTTCATGCGGATAATAACATTTTTATTGTTCGGCCTACGGTTGTTGTTGTTGTTTTATTTTCAGCCTACGGATTTTCGTTGCCGCAACAAGCCTCATTCCCAAAACAACATCATATTCTGACATAATTATATTTTGTGTTGATACCCGATACAAACAGCTTTTTTTTAAGAGTTAATCTCAAAAGGAGTGGTTCCTTCAAGATTCATCGTAAAATTTTTGTTTATTTATTTTTATTTGCTTTTGAAGTGATTCATGAACTAATATCTTGAAACAAAAAACTATGAAATGAGTTTAACATATGCCATAGTATTCAAGTTTTCCGAGATTAACTTTGAAGAGAAAAAAATAAGAGATGAAAAAAGTGGCAATCGCATAGGTTTAATTATATTAACTTCCCATTTGAAAGCAACATTAGGACTATTTGGGGGAGGACCTAGTAATTTTAAGCCACGATCAGACGACGAGAATGACACTTGAGCTTGAACCCCTCACCAAACTTCCACACCGGCGGGAGGACGTTTAGTCTCGACGAATTTAGCAGGCACCATACCCACTTACATGACGGTTCATCGATAGAATCGGATTTCGAACCGTCATGTACGCGGTGGCGTAAACCAAGACTTAGGTATTACGCGACCGCAGTCCCAATCGCATAGGAATTAATGACAAAATTTAGATCTTAGAGATATATTGAGAAGTATTTAGCACGGTAGAAGCAAATAATGAGAATTATCTTAGTTAATATAATCTAATTTCATATCAGTATATCACATTTCCACTGATGAAGTATCGATTAACATCAATGTGACACCTTTAGGCGGGACATCTGAATCGCACAAATTACTCATATAGAAAGTTCTCAAAAGCTCCTATATGTTGAGGAAATATACTTTTTATTACTTTTGTTATCATATTGTTTTGGGATGAAGTTTTTTGGAGTCAACAAATATCGGTAGACGAAAAAATGAAATTTTATTATATGCACGAGTATCCCAAAATATCAGCTTTTACTAACGCTTTGCCATTTCATTCGCAAAAGCTCTGAGTACAAAAAATGTTAATGACTACAGCAAATAAAACCCAGAAAAATATCATTTTGATCACGTGATTATATGAAAAGAAATGAATAGGAAAAGAGACGTTTTTTTTAAACAATAAATGCGAGACAATTTCGGATCGTTTGTAATATTAGACTCATTCAACGAAGCAATTAAAATGAAAATATATATATAATTTAACTTGAACGAGCACTTGGTGCTTGGCTGTTCAAGAAATGATGTTCTGACATGATACACTGAAATATGCATAGCAGATTTCCTGTTAATCTTTATTTTATATTACGCTTTCTTCGACTGAAATTTTTTTTAATTTCTAGTTTTGTATGAACCATTAATTTTCAGGAATATAGATACGCTCTACTAAGAAACATTGCTAAAAAACAACAAAAAATAGATCGTTAAAAATATTGTAAATCGCTTAAAAGAGTTTAGGATTATCACAGAATCTCATAAAGTAACATAATCCAGGTTCTTCAATAACTTTGTGCAAAAATAGTATACAAATTGATATTCGATCTTTAAAAAAAATTGTGAAAATTATTTACAAACATATAAGCAGATTTTTTTAAATAAAAATAATCGAATAATCAATTAATCGTACATTTATATAATGTAAAATGAAGGCATAATCGTACTAATATATCATCAAAGATCAAAGTTCTGGCAAGCTTTACAAAACGGAGGGAAAAAAAGTTAATATGAAATATGATTCCCCTTTGCAACTGTGAAAAATTCATAAATTTTGAGTAGTTACATTCATAAAGTAAATCTGAATACATGATGGGGAGTAGATAGTAGAAAGTCGATCGAATGGCTCCTGTAAGATTCCATTTTCAAGGCCAGTAAGATTCAAGAAATTGAAAGGCAGGTTATAATTACTCTTCCAAGAATAATCCAAACAGACTATATAGAATAAAAATTTAGATATCTGCTGTGTATTCTTAGAAATTCGTGAATACAATTTGAGCCCTGCGTTTTCTAAAATATAGCCTATTATAATAAGATTAGGACTCATTTTAATCCAAATAGCGGGAGTGATCTCCGAAAGTTTTTAGCTCACTTCCTAATAAAAATGTTTTCTCGGAGATCTCTTTGCTTGGCATTGGTGCACAAAAGTTATGAAACACTAATGTTTTAAATAATTTAACATTTTCATTGGATCTATGTTGTGATTTTTAGCCAGTTAATTAAAACGAGGAGCAATTAATCTTTAACATGCAATTAATAATATCCGAAAACCGAATTTAGTTTTAGACATGTTTTCCATATCGACAGGAACGAAAGTTTGAAAAAGAACTACAATTGTAGATTCAAAATCACTCATCAAATTTGATACATTTTCTGTTATAACTTATAATTACGATCCGTAATTTCTGCAGGTAAAATATATCAACTACTTTATTTAAATTAAAACGCATCCTTTGCCTATCAGAGGAAAAGAAAATTCCTCATACCTGTGATTCTCCATCTAAAAAGGAATCCTCAGAAAAAAGACAAGCTTACTTTTCAGACATCTCTTTACTATTACCGGTGCACACAAATGCTAAAAACAAAAGGAAAGACAAAAAAAGAGGCATATGCTCATTAACAACAGAAAAGGCTCTCTAATGGAGGCCCTGGCTCCATCTAGTGACACCTCTGGAAAAGGAATAGGAATTCACAACAGTCTTTTTATAATTTTTATTATTATTTATCGCGTTTACATGCCTCTGAAATTATAGACTGGTTTAACGTAACCCCCGTGTTGGATTTTGCCACAAAATCTAAGCTGTAATTTCAATTTTCAATGGACGACAAAACCAGGAGGAACATTAAATTCATTCGCTCGACGTATTTCTAGAAAATTAACTCAAACAGCGCATGTATCGGTTGGTCAGATCTGTACTTAACGTTTACAATCGTTATTTCCCATTTTTAGAATTCAGGAGATTGGCGGATAGCGTTTGGCCCGAACTCTCAATTTTACGGTTAGTAGCCGAGTAATATACCGATCAAGCAAAAGGGACCCTTCTGCTTGAAGGATATTAATTGGCTTATATAGCAATCACCACAAGAATAAACACGTAGCGAAAGCTAGAAAATTATAAGAAGGGATTGTGCTCCTACCCCAACAATTCCCCATCCCCCCTTTTTTTGTTTATTAAATTATGACACGAAATTGTGCTCAAAGATTATGCAGTTAATAAACAAAATATAAAAGTTCTCTTAATTTCAACCACTGGCATAAGTTTATATGATATTTTAACCTTTTTTTAATTTATGAATCACGTCTTTGAAATAATGTTTTCATTTACTATTAATTACTGATTCGTATTATATACCGCTTGAGATTTGTAGCTGAAACTTGTGGATTTCGAAAAAATCCCTGATGGAGAAATTTTGAAACCTTCTGCTTTAAAAAATATACGTGATATTCATGTTGTTGTTGTTGTTGTTACTTATGGTACTTGCCGTGATATTCATTAAACTTATCATTACATACAATATATAATTATAGACATTGTATCTATTTTCTGATAAGGATTAGTAGAGAAAATTTGAATTCAATTTATTTCATTATTTTTAAGGAACTGCTTACTAAAATAACTATTATTTTAACTTCATATCGAAAAATTACCAAAACCGATATCTAGAAAATGTTTACTCTCTTCAAGAAAAAAGGCAGAGACCTGTGATTGATTACATGTTTACTCACAAATGGGACAAGAGCTCAAAGAGGATGAGAAAAAAGAAACCAAAAAAATGAAGTACTTGTTGATTAATGGATGATTCCATGTCCCTTAGATGCATTTTGATTGGTTACAGAGTTTTCTTTGATTATCTTCAACGAATCACATTACATTTAGGACGCTAAGAAAAAAAACGAAAGTTATTCAAGATGTATTAGATATCATTAAAGGAGCGTAAACAATCTATATACTTTATAAGATTAAAATTGTTGATCACAAAACGAAGTTTAATAGCTATGTCTAAGCTCACTTTTTTAAAATTAACTTCGATAGTTAAAAAAGTTTTATAGACTTTCCATTAAATTTCCTAATTGTTAAGAGAAATCCAAGTAAAATAAAGAAAAGTATTATTATTATTAGTAATGAAATAATGTTTAATACTTTTCTTAAAATATGGCATTTTGTGTGACGTGATGTATTTTATTTATATCAACATGATATAAAAATAAAAAAAGCTAGTAATAATATTAAAAACTTAAGTTTAAAAAATAATTGAAGTTTGGGGATGAAAGAGGGACAAAAAATAGGAAAAAAATTCTTCTAATAATTAAAAAGCTTTTAATACTTTGGTGATTTAAGAAGTTGGTTCGTCATCATGAGGCAATATTTTCATCTAATTTGAATTATGTCTCTATTGTCATCAATAAGTAATAAAAAACATAAAAGATTAACATTTTGCTGTTATTTGTACCTTTTTTAATGAACAGCTCATCTATAAACTCATCAAACACTTTCATCTTCTTTGTAATCGCCTTATCGGTAACTAACTGCATTTGGTAACTGCTAGTTCACCAATACCAGCGCATGTTAAATTGTTCAATTAAATACTCAATATAACTTAACTTTTAACAACTTCTTTAACAAGATTTTTTTAAGCTTCAAATTTGGATATATCGTTAAATTTTTCAGAAGTCTTACGATGTTCTATTCATTTTATTATGTATCTCTGGTATGTATCTTTATGTATATCTGATACCTCCCGTAAAATTTAAATCGTAAAGTGAGGTGAAAGGGATCAAAACAAAAGATTTTTAGATGAAACCAATTCTTTTTTTAATTTGAACACAGAAAAAAGAATTATTCGGCATTATTTTTAGGCACACAACAAAATAGTTTTTTATACGATTTATGCAATATCTTAAGGACAAATTCAAACCAAGGCAATATTTGAAGAACGATAATAAATGTTTTCAAACAAATTTGTCTCCTATTTTTATTTTCTGAGTTATTAAAAACAGCTATACGAAAAATTTGGACGCTCACCAGAAAATGCCTGTAAGAGCTTTCATTCAAAAAATCACCAGCAAGAGTTTTGACATTTAGGGGAGGTTGATTCCTTCAAAAAATTCAATTTTTCGGCAATTGAAATTTTCTTCATTGAAATAAAATAGATATGAATAAATAATAATAAAGGAAATCGATAAATATAACTTTGGTGCTGCTTGTAAATATATTCAAACTAAATGTGCATTTAATTTTTTTTTTTGTGTGTGTGTGCCTGTTAAAAGACAGATTCAATTTACAGTCATAATATTGGGTTGTTCGAAAAGTAATTTCGTTTTTTTTTTGGTGAAAATGAAAGACGATCCTCGTATAATGAATAATTATTTTATTAAATTATATATAGCCCATTCTGATCCAAAACCTTTTGCCATCTTTCTGGTAGAGGCATGATTCCACGCTCATAAAATTTTTGGTATTTGCTGGCAAAAAACTAATCCAAGGTGATTTTTGACGTCTTCATTTGAGACTAAGGTTTTACCGTCCAAAAAAATTTGCATTGACCGGAACAAATAATAATCTGAAGGAACCAGATCTGGATAATATGGTGGAGTGGATCATTTTTGTGACATTTGAGGAGCGAATCACAGACTTCAATGCGGCAACACAAATTTCTCTCCGTGAGGACATGGAGAACTCAAATATCGAGCTTCGAGGTTAAACCCAGGCCTTTCAGGTGGTCATAAACAGTTGAATTCAATAAATTTAAACTCTCACCGATCTCACGTGTTGTTGTTCGCCGGTTTGCATCAACTATTACCTTTATCGTGTCTTTATCAGCTTCAACCGGCCATCCGGAACGTGGTGCATCTTCGACATCAAAATTGCCGGATCGAAATTTTGTAAACCAGTTCTGACACTGTCGTATTGTCAACGCATCTTCTCCATACACATCGGTTAATTTCTTTCTGGCTTGAACAGCATTTTTACCTTTCCTACTCACAGTAAAGAGGTTAGGCTTAACTGTTTTTGTCAAATTATTTTGAATGGTTCTGTTTATTTTCATAAATTTTGATGCATTTAAAACTAAGCATTGTTAATTAATCAATTTTTCCGATTTATTTTGAAGTACTTTGAATTAAAATAATACAGAATAAAGAAAATTAGAAATTTCTAATCCGTATTGCGTTACCCCAACTGGTGTAAAAAAATCAGGTACATTGCGTGGCCACAATTGGCTTTGAATCCTCAGTTGGCGTTGAAATTCAACGCTAGTATTATTTTTGATCAATTATTTATAGTAATTGTAATTGTTAGGCCGGGATAGTCTGGCTGATATGGGGTTGGATTCGCAAACCTTCGGCTGCGAGTTCGAACCCCGTATTAAAAAGGGGAATGAAAAATTACCAAGAAATTCGCTTTCTATTCTGCCTCTTAATATTGTGACTTTGTCATATTCCTAGACATATTTATATTAATTGTAATTATTTAATAAAGAGTAACTAAAATAAAAAAAAATCTTTATTAACCTAAGTAAGAATTTGTTTTAAAAAAATGTTTTTGTTTTATAAGTATAATATGCGTTTTCCTTGCTAGATCACACGGGTTAAATACAGAAAATCGTTCTGCATATTTTATAGCGGCATTCTTATAATCACCGTCACCGCAGCATTGATATGTTGCCTATCTTTAATATGGCAGCAGTGGCAGACAAACAAGATCTTCGACGTGCCCCCTTTAGACAATAAAAGTCACAAAGCATTTGCTTCGTCCTGGATCATGAATCACTTCATTGAAATTGAAAATGAATCGTTGCACTCCAAGTCTCTGAAAAATATCAAAGATATAGAAAGATTGGGTGAGGAATGATTGCGCGTCACCGCGACCCTCTAATGATCTTAGTGGGGGGGGGGGGAGAGACACTTCCTCATTGAAGCACTCAAGTCCACTCATATGCGAGCGATGGACTGAATTGGGTGCTTTGATGAAGAGGACTTCTGTTGGGGTTCTCCTGTCACCTGATTTAATGTTTTTTAATTTCTTTCTTCTGGACTTTTTTCTTACAATGTTGCCTGCATTTTTTCATTCTCTTCGTTTTCTTTCACCTCCAAAGTTTTGATTGTATACTATTTTACTCCTCAGAATACAAGAAAAGTTCTTAAAAGCTTTATAAGGTTTAATATATTACTCCCTAACTGTTATAAATATAATTGTTTCCTTTTTATCACTTTTCTCCAAATGAGTTACCGAAGGGGACTGTATTTTTTTAACAAAAACTTTCTTAACACCAATAGAATAACTAAAATAATTTGGTCCTGGAATTGTTAAATTAACGAATCGTAATCTAAAGTACACAAAAATTGAAAACTCTGACCGTTTATTAAACGAACGCAAGCAACACCTGCTGTATAATATTGTGATTATTTTTATACTCTTATTTCCAGCAATTTAATAAGCTAAAAGGCCACGTGGATTATGATGTTTTGTTTTTGGTTCATCAGCATATTTGGCTTTAAAAAATGAATAATTCTATTGTAACTCTGTTTCAATAGAAGCTTGAAGAGGCACTAACTTAAGAGGAAGTAAGCTAAATATTGATTACAAAATTTCATCTTTACAAATATGAACAAGTCAAGTAAAATAAAAAAGTATTAAGAAATTCTTATGGGGTTTTTTCTACCACTTTTTAAATGCATCAATACTTATCTCACGTTCTGGTATGTATGCTATTTTAATCAGATCTCAAATTTCTTTTCATCTTCACAGCATTCTTAATTTAAATTCTAATGATCTTATATATAATTATTCCCATAGATTGATAATAGATGTAATCATTTTCAATAAAAAATATAACTTTAAAAGTAAAGTAAAATTAAAATAAAATTATATTGGGAAAATATTGCTTTTATTGTATTATTTGATTAAATAAAAACTTTTATTTCCCAAAACGATGTTGAAATACAAACGCTCGATTTTTTTTTCAACCACCTCTTCCCTAAATTTCCCTCCGTCCACACTTTTACCAAAATATAGACTGGATGAGTAATTCTTTCAAGTGTGTGCCGGCGCATTGGAATAGGGTTGGCGCGTCTTCCTCGTGATCTGGGCGAGCCCGGTTCAGGCATGGTTGTTCTAACTGTAAGGTTTATGAATGCGCCCCTCCCGTAAAAGGGGGCTGTGCAAGCGACTGTCATGAGTGAGTACCAAAAGTCGTGCTCTTGGCTCTAGTTGGCGCTACTACAAAACAAGAGACGCTGTTAGGTTTAAATCGCTGACTACTTCAACGAGCTTGTCCATGGCAAGTGCCATAATAAACAACAATTTTTTTTCGAAGTAGTACAATTCCTTCTGAAAAACAGTTTTAAAAGTTGAGAAAGTTTATAAATTATCCTTTGAGTGTGAATCTAACAAAAGCTCTTATCTTAAAAAGATAGGAGTTTCCTGTTTTTTTTTCTTGTATAGCAATATTGACAAACATTACGCATCTATTAAATATATTTTTATTATGTCCGCTAAATACTGTGTTAATCTTTAGAGGTTATTTATCATAAAAAGTATAATTTTTTAAAATATTCAAATTACATGATATTTATTATTTTTTGAAATCTTTATTAGTAGCATACATTGTAATTATTGAGTTTATTCTCTTGTGTTATGCTAATATCGGAGTGAATTTGCATAAAATTATCAATTCTATGCGTACCGATTTGTGGCTGTTATCTTACAAATTATATGTAAAGTACACATTCCATTCACCATTAAAAAACAAATGCTTCCAGAAATAAATATTTTTTTTTCTCTTCTCCCATAGTTAAAAATTTTTTTTAAAGTATTCGCTCAATATGTCACAAATGTTCTATTAGATATAAAATTTAATTGCGAGAAAATCTCCATTTCTTCCAACTGAAATTTCGACAATATTCGTTGTCGAGAACATCCCAGTCACCTTAACTGCTCCATTCGAAAGTCTCGAGAAATGACAGATGATCTTAGTACCGCAGAGAATATTCATTCGATCACGAATATCGGTCTCAGCAACACCTTCTGCAGAGCAATACGTGTGAATCAGTTGGGAGGAATCGATTGCGCGCCTCTACCATTTCACTCAACGATGCATTGCCATACTAACCAATTAATATTAGATATCTCATGAAAAACTAGAAAAATGTCAAATATCTATGACGTGGAATAAAATTGCGTGGAATTTCTTATTAGAATAACAGTTTCATTTTTATTTCGTCATATTTTGTTTGACACCAGTTGGATAAATGTCTGCAATAAAAACAAAACAAAAATGCTGAACACTAAAAATATTGTGTAAAATTTCAATATTTTTAGAACTTTTTATACATTTTTTTATCAAAATATAAATTTTTCTTGATTTCAGCAATTATAATTTCTTATATTTAATGTTTCTTGACTTGACTTGGATCATTCGAAATTTTTTTTTGTGCGTTAGTTATATAACTGAAAATCAACAAATTTTCAAAGGACTGTTTGGTTTGATGATAAGATCTCGGTTTTGGAACCGGAAGGTTTTTTTGGTCCGAGACCCGATTTCACCGAAGAAATGCAGATCTGGTGCAAGTTAAATCTATAGGGATCAGACGTCCTTCTGTTGGTGTGGAAATTTGAAGAGGGGGAGTACCAGCTCAGGTGTCCTTCTCGTCATCTAACCACTATTCAAAATTAATTCTACCCTAAATAGCCGTTGAATTACTTTAAAACGATATGTTAAAATAACTAATTTATTCTTTTCAGTCGAGTGTTGCAAGCATCGGGGAATAAAGGGGATCTACCCCCCACACCCCCGAGTCGTTAAATGTTACCTAAATTTATTTAATTTTAGATAAATCAAACTTTTATTTGACTGATTAGTAAAAACATTTTACTTCTAAATATTAGCTCAGTCAATTTTATATCATAAAGATTTAGATTCGCTTAGTTCTTGTTTCTCTAAGAAATCGTGGCACTACAAAGAATTTAATCGCAATGATCTCTATAGTAAAACCTTGAAAATCAAGAAGGAGTGCTTAGAAACTAAATCCGAGTTGTGGTGATTACACATTTTCTGTAGCTATGAAACAAGTGAAAAATTATATTTTAGATTATTTTATTTAGATTATTATTTAGATTATTTAGATCTAGCAGTGGGAAACAATATTTTATAATAAGGTACAGTTCAGTATTGATAATGCTATTCAATTTAATGCTTAATCTCAATACCTTTTTACTTAACTACATTTGTTTTAGATAAGTTTTTACTCTGGAATATAAGAACTGTGGAGAAAGAATCAGAATCCAGAATCCGTCAAAAATCCAGTTCGTGGCTTAAACGGATCTCCACGTCTTAAACTTCTCTGAATTCGAGAAACGAATTTTGGGAAGAAGTGTATCTGTCTGTGATTAAAATTACCCAAAAACGCTTTGAGCTAGACAGATGAGATTTTGTATGTGGTTCATTACACTGAATTCTCAGATTTTTAACAAATTCTAAACAAAATCTATTCAGAGGAAAACTATCCATCCGTTAGGATATAAATGAACCCATGAACCACTAAACGAAGACAGTTAAATGGATAAAATTTAAAACACAGAATTAACATCTACAGTGTATATACCTGTCCATTTTAATCGTATCATTGTCAGTGATTTATGAAAATATTATGACTCATAATCCAGATGCTATTCAGTTTTGCAGGTCATATTATTTAAGTAGGTGATTGATTAATGTAAATACTGTAATAACCAGGTGAAAGCAATGAAGTAAATAGGAATCTGTTAATTTAATAGTGCATTTACTTGGTTATAGTGTCTTACTATTTAGAATTCTTGGAATAATTTTTTTATTTATTCTATATCTACGCCAATAACGAATTTTCAATCAAACCCTCAGCAACCCCCCCCCCTAGGCAGTTGATTGGTCTTCCCAGCCGAAATAAGCAATGATAATTTTGATTTAAACTCGGTGCTTTTTTTTCGGTGCAAATAAATATTTTGCATTTATATAATATATTTTATATAATATGTTATAATTTTATAGAAATTTAATGCAGCAAATCTATGCCTTCTAACACAACGTAAGATTTCAGAAAAGCTGATACTCTCAGAATTCCAAGCAAAAATTTGTCTTTTCTTGAAATCTCAGAAATCCTCCGACTTACCCGCATTATATCTAAAATTCAAAATAAAATATTTTAGCTAAATGTACATCAGACAATAATTTTAAACATCACCAAATTTATGAGGAATAAAACCAAACATTTTAGAATAGCAAATGATAAAAGGGAAAATAAGTTGTAATAAAACATTGCCTTGGCCTAAAAATAAAAAAATGTAAGCCTTTAAAAATACATGTTTTTAAATTGGGTACAAAAATTATTATTAAAAAAATACTATACCCCTTTAAAGATATTCTTTTCTTCAGAATTAAAATTGTTTTTTTTTTACTAGCTGTAAATGTTTAACATTTTTTTTTCAATAAAAATTGCCCAGAAACATGAAAAAAATTAAAAATCATAGGATAAAAATCAATGACCTAGAACTTAGATAATACAACTGTAAATAATATCTTTATATCTGATCTGATTGGGAAAAACCCTCAGTGAGAAAATGTTTAGGATTACTTTCACATTCCCAAATATAGTATAGCAAACGTCAAAATGCACAATGATTGGGGAAATTTCTCATTATTTTAACTTAAGTCATGTGATCCAAAGTTTCCAATCCACTATGGTCATGAATCAAGGACTTCATAAACACTCTTTTTTTTAATTAACACCCTTGATGACAAATTGGTAAGCACTTGCTCCAATTTATCTATAAAAAGGATGGAGTGTCTCAGTGAACATAACAAGTCGTTCCATACCATCCCAGTGATCTTCCAACATGGATCTTAAAGGGTAAGCATAAATTTATTGCGATTTTCTTCCAGCCAAAGGACATGGGTTTTTTTTCAGTTCAAACTGATTCCGGATAGTAAACTTTGACTCTTTTGCAGACCCTTAATGATCTGGCAACTACATTTTTCTTTCGTAGTTTTTCTACCACTTATGTATATAATTAGTTAGCTAATTTTTTTTCGATCAAAAAGGAAATTTTTATAAAACATTCGAATTCAGGTCATCATTGCTTAATCTATATAACTGATTTAAAAAGAGATTTCACTCAAATTATTTATTTATTTATTTTGTTCAAATTAGAGGTTGGGCTTTCATAATTTCAAATCACGGCTCTCCAGACAATTTTGAAACAACATGGAACTAAATTACTGAAGGAAAAAAAATTAATCTTCTATTTTAAGGCATTTGTTGATTATGATCTTTAATAAATTTGAACAGAGTTCTACAAATATTAATTTTTTGAGGAATTTTTTTTTTAAAAAAAAGGAACTATTCAAAACAGAAATGAAATCATATGCATGAATATATTTTAAATCGTGATAAAAAAACAATGAATGTCTCTTATTTGTGGGTATCTGACATTTTAATCCTAAGTAATTATTTATATGAAATTCGTATAGGATTTTGTGCCTTCAGCTTATTTCTATCAAAGAAGATATTTTTTCAATCATTAAAAATGTTTATTTTTTCAATTTTTCTGACAAAATAGCGGAAAAAATAGCATTTTCAGAAATTCAGAGCCTTTAATGAAAAGAATGTTATGCGGCCATTTTGATACTAATGATCGGTCTTTTTGACACTCCAGTAACGAAGAGTAAAGTAGCCAAGATGTGCATGTGATAGCTTTATTTTTAAATTTTAACAAATCAGGGATGTTTATCCAATGTTCTATCCAATGTCCAATGTTTTAAACTTTTTTCATTGAAAATTTATTGAATTCTTAACCAATTTATTCGACACTTTGTTGGTTTCTTTGTTCATTAAGGAGAATTTTTAATACAGAAATCCTAATACAGAGTAAAATACTATTTATATCTTTCAGAGGAATAATGCAAAACAAGGTATAAAAAACCCCCTGGATTTTAATAAACAATTTTGACCTTACAAATTTGAAGTTAAATGAATTCATTTAATTTTTTTTTTAATTTTAATTCTACCAGACTTTAAAGACTAGCTGGTTAGACTGAATTAATATTTGTTAAAATTTTCCACAAGATATTTATGGTTTCTTCAACAAAGTATTAAGTTTTAAATTTTGGTCTTCATATAACCTATACTTTATCAGAATATTTACACCCATCTATTCGTTTCTCTAATTGTCTGTCGTCTCCTCAAAAAATTTGAACTTTAATGTGAGACAGCAAGTAAATATCAATTAATATAAAACTATTTTGATAAAAGAATATATTTTTGTAAAAATATAAATGCTAAAAATATAATTATTCGAATTCTAAATCCTAAATGTTTACCAAATGTTTCTTATAGTTTATGCAATATCCACGAGGATTATTAAATAAAAAAATTTCACGCACAACATAAAATTCAGTTTTCAGCTTTTCTTTCAAAAGGATTTAAATGACGTAGATAATACTCTATTTTATTTCAGTCAATAAATATGCTACTAAAAGAGTCACAAATTCAAAATTTTACTTAATATGATTCTTGTCACATCTATTAAATTTTTTTTAAAAAATCGATTTTCTGCTATCAAATCTAACCGAGTTATAAACCTTTTAAAATCACTATTATAGGGCAGCAAACGATTTTAATATTTTAAGCTGATAAACATATCTTTTTTGAGACGGTTTATGGGGTAATTTAAAATTACGCGTTTTTATTAAATATGGATATTTATAACTCAATCAATTTTAGTTGATAAAAAAAGTAGACTTTTTTAATTTACAATGTTAATGTCTCAAGAATATTATATTAAAAATGACTCTTAGAAATAAGGGTGTGCATAAAATTTCATTGGAATATTTATTAACACGAGCTACGTAAAATATCATTATTTACATCATTTGGAGAGTGATTATTACGAACGGCATAGAAATTAAATGTTGCGTGACCGTTTTGGTGGATATCAGCATATATTAAACCATGCTTGCCTTAAATGGCCCAGAATTTTTGAAATAATGTAATAGATATTTTTTAAAGATCGCAGAACATATTTCTCGAATTTATTTTTCTAGAAAATGTTATATTTTGAATTTATTTTATTTCACGTAGGAAAAAAATTGCAAGTTTTTAGATCTAGTCTACAATGAAAGTTAATTTAATCTTTTAGTCTGAACTTTTTTTATTAGCATGATGGTTACATGGGGTTTTTTTTTCATGCTGGTTAGATGTATTACAGGGATATAAATGTTTACAATACTTTTAAAAATTGAAAAAATAATAATAATAAAAGGAAAAATTATAGGTATCAGTGAAAATGTAAGTTTTTTTTGAACTTTAAGATGATTGCAAAAATAATTTTTGTGCTGTTGTCTTCGAAAGCTGTAGTCGATAAGTGATAAACTCTCACTTTGTTTCTAAGTTATTTTTTTAATTACTCCGAGGTGCATATTTTAACCCTGAAAAACATATATTTATCAAGCTCGACTGTTCTAGGTAGGCACAGCCTACAAAACGTCAACACACACACAAATTCATACTGATTATAAAAAGAAATTAGTACAGTAGTTCACAGTATTGCAAACATTACACAATTTCCTAAATTAAGTATTTAACGGGAAAAGTAAAAAATGTTTCCTGCCTTGAGTGCTAATTATGAAAGCATTTTATAAACATTTTTAGCATGCGGGTTGTTACTTAAATAAAAAAGTAAACATCTTCAGAAGTACTGTTTGTTTTTGAGTAGTTATCACAACTTTGTTAATTGAATTAAATTCGTTTCTCACAAGTGTTTTTACAATAAAAGAAATATAACAAGTCCAATGTTTTCCAGTGAGGCAATTTTAATGGTGAATAATTTGGAAGTCATTATGTTGCTGTCCGCATACTCCTCTAAAGACACCTTGTAGCGAGTGAAGAAGAAGATGCACAGACGAGGTTGCGTCTTATTAAGGAAGTATATGCTGGTTGCAATAATCACTGATGAATTACAATTGTGATATAACGACGAATAAATGACAAACGTAAAATTAAGTGTTCATGCGACTTAATGACGTCGTTTCCCCTGTACAACGGAAGGAGGGCTGCAG
This sequence comes from Argiope argentata, assembly GCA_026289955.1. Lineage (NCBI taxonomy): Eukaryota > Metazoa > Arthropoda > Arachnida > Araneae > Araneidae > Argiope > Argiope argentata. The sequence goes on from JAOUZG010034987.1 coordinate 86,536, forward strand.
TAGCTTTTGAGGGTGTGTGACCCCTGAGCACCCAAGGACCGAAGTTTGACTTCTAGCGCATATGAAGATGACACGCACTTATCACATTCGCTTGCACAGTCCCTTTTTAAAGAGGGCACATTCTCATACCTGACAGAATACAGAAGAAAAACCATGCCCTGATTGGGAATCGAACCCGGGACGGCCAGATCACGAGGAAGTCGCGCTTCCTTTGTGCAAGGACGCCGACGTTTATGTAACTTTTTAATGCAAATTTAATTACAGATGATTCATAATGTGTGGCTAAAAATTTAGAATGAAATTATCAAAAAAAATTTCAAAACACTAAAAATTATATTTTTTGTTTGTTTGAAACTGTAAGTGTATCTTTTTAAATTTTGTTTTGCTCTATTCTGATTATAACTTTAGAAATTACATAAAAAAAGTTAACGGACATCATAAAGATTTTGGTTGTAACAATTTTATAAATAATTTTAATTATATGCCCGATAATTGGAACTAATGTATTCGATATATTTGCAAGATAAAATAGCAATACGCAAATAGAAAAAAAGCCGTAATTAAAAACATTACATTACTTTTTCAATATCAATGTTAAGGAGTTCAATAAAATTTTCTGAAAATGTTGGCGAACTTTTATAAACTAATGAAGAAAGATAAGTTTTTATCTATTTTAGATTATCAGAGCTCATTTATCAGATAGAAAATGAGAAAAACATATCATTCAAATGATATTCTTTCGAATTCAGTTAAATCTGACAGATTTGTCAAATACCACAGTTTTTTCTTTCTTTAAATCTGCTTCATATATAGAAAGATAAGCTTTAAATACAAAATCTTACAATGTCGATGGAGTTTATAATTAGCCATTAAAACATTATTAAAAATATGTACCAGAATAATCTATAATTTCATTCATGAAAAATTATGAGTACCTTATACTTTACAAATTAATCCACTAATTAAAAACCATATTAAGAGAAAAATCACTTAATCCTCTTATCTTATTCGATTTATTTTCCATAAAGGCAATAGTTGAGTGCATAGAAGTACTGGGTCTCAATTGATATACAAATAGCATTTTATATATTCGAAAATTTGATATAACTAGAACAGCTTTAAGATGAATTTAAATAAAAATGTAATTATTTCAGAAATAAAACTAATATTTCCAAAATATTCGTAAAATACCGTTTTAACTAAGGCCACAGCGTTTCCGTTGTATGATAAAATATCCAGCACACGCTATTAAAAATTATTAAAATAATATTCTTAGCATTTAATTATCTTAGCTGCCAATGTTTATAATTAGAAAGACGAGAATATATTATTTACTAGCCGCCTTTGGCGACCAGTCGGTTCGCCAGTATTAATGCTCGCTAAAATTTTCATATAATATTCTATGTAACTGTGTCTCATAAAAGGTTTTTCACCAAAATATTTTTAAACCAAACAAATTTTGACAGTCATATAATTCATTTATAGTATTATTTTCTTCCGATGCTCTGTTCATTGTACTACTCATCTTTCTCTTTCTATCCGTGCAATGATTGTCCCGGAATTGATATTTTGCTTAAATGGTGGTGGGAAAGGTCTAAAATTCTACGTTTTTATAGAATAATAAGATTCAAGTTATCATAAATGCAAAAACACAAAACAAATAAAGACACAATTAGTTTTCAAGAGATGCGAAAGTTTAAAAACAGTTTGGAAAATGCCGCTCACAGAGGAAATAATGGTGACACCCCCCTTCTTTCTTATTTTCCTTCACTACTTTTCTTTCTACAAACTCTTTTTTCCATTTGTTATTCTTTTTTTCTTCCCTACCCAGACTTATTTTGAGCAGGCATAGATTAAATATCCATACAGACTAATACTAAAAGCAACTATTTTCTTTCTTTTTTAAACATCCCGTTAAAATGAAAACCAACTGACTTCGCTTATTTCTTTCTAAACAAATCATAATTTATTACTTCCTGCTATCTTACTCGATTGGTGTGGGGGAAGGAAATGAAGATTTTTGGCAGGAAAGTAAGAAAAGTGTCGTTTTAACCATTTTCCTCGCAGTTTTTTTCTTTTTTCTCTCCATAAGAACCATCCTCGTGTCTTAAAGAAAATATTTTTTTTAAAAATTAGCCGAATCGGCTGAGCTGTTCTCTAGTTTTGCGCTTAGCAACGCATTTCGAGATCCATTTTTATTAATATAGATAATGGGTAAAAAAAAAGGACAGCTATTACCTGCACGAGTATAAGAGTAAGTATATCCTTTTTAAAAACTTGTTTTTTCTCAGAAAAAAGTTTTTTGTTAAAGATTTCACTGCAGCTTTAATTTCAGAATACCTAGAAGTATACCTTTAAATGATTTTCAAGAGAGTCAAATTGTGACATATAAAAATGGAGGAAAACGAGATGACAAAAATACAGTTTATAACTTTATTAACAATCAAAACAATTCGGAATAATAAAGAAGGCGGGTAGGCGTAAAAGTTAACGCTTCGTCATGAATGATAACTTGCTCATGAGTTTTAAAAAAAGCTGTGGGACTGTTCTTAAAGCTCGAAATCAATGAGGCTGTCCAACCAAACAATATACAAATAGATCCAAAGGTCCAAAAGATTCATTTTGAAAAAATGGAGGCGCCATTCAAAGCGGAAACAAACACATAATAATCGTTTGTCTTGGAATAAGTGGACACACGTCATGAAACACCGAACGGACTTCTGTCATATTTTCAGATGAAAACAGGCTTAGATTGCTCATTTGGTTATGTGGCGCTGCTTTTGTTGTTTATACTTTATTTTTGAATATTGTGATAAAGATATTAATATTTTGTAGGCGAATGAACTCAAAAGTAATCTAGCGACCTTTTACTTTTTTTCACTCAGTGGATCTTCATAGGGCACAAAGCCCAACCTTAGAGTCTAACGAAACTATTTTTAACACCAAGGGAGCCACTCAATAAATTTAAACATCCTGTGCGGAATTCACTCATTAACTCTTCATACATCAGCACAGCGTTCGAATGACAGCAAAAATGTCTCAATCTGATCGAGACATTTATAATTCAAGCTGGAGGATTTTTAAAGGTTTACTTTTGAAAAGGGAATTAAGAAATGAAATTTGCAAACATTCTAAAGTAGTTTGTTAATGAGTCTGATTTCTTCAATATTATTAATAAGAATTAAAAAAATCCATAAATATATTATATTAGTATATATTTAATAGAAAATACAATTAAATTTTCTTTACTCAAATAATTACTTCCTATTTCGTTTAAATAACAGTTTTCTACTTTATTTAAAAATTATACAATATAATAAAATCACTTTATTAAATATTTCAATTTTTTAGCGTCAAAAACTGTGAATGTAAAATAAAAAATAAGGAAAATCAAAAAACGACCCCATCATATAAGTATTTCATGTTTATATTATATCATGAATCATGTTTTTATGATACCATTTCATCGTAGACCGAGTTTTTATTGCATTCGGAAAATCTTGGACGTTTTAATGAAACACATGAGCAATATTTTCGCTTAGAGTAATTTTGTTTTTTTCGGTATTTATTTCTCAGACTATGAATTTTTTTAAATTAATTATTGTATAAAGATCACATTCACAAGCTTTCAAAGAAAATCTTTTATTTTGTCATTCCATAATCTATAAATGCGATAAAATAGTTTAATTAAAGCAGAATTAGCACAATTGTTTATAATATAGAAAAAAAAATGTGCAAAAAAATTCCAATCAACTGAGAAAAAAAAATATCAAAAACGATGTAAAAAAAGGGGGGAAACGAACTTATGTTTTTATTTACCGAGCAAAATTTTTATTATTTTGAAATGAAATCGTGCAGTCGATCAAACCAAAGAACTGATTTCTCAACAAGTGAAAAAAATCTTAAGAATTCTAAACTCATTAGATGCTCAACGCTGATTGAAAATAAAATAATTTGTAGAGAATGTTAATTTGTGGTAAAGGAACACACAGTAATTTTACTAAAAACCTTATTATCAGGAAAAATACTATCAAAAATATTATTACATGAATATTAAGTTGTAGAATGACAGATAAGAACAAAGGTAACCCAATACTACCTTTGAAAAATATCTTATGGGATCATTCTAAATCTAAAGGTCTAAATCGTTCAGAAAAAATAATCAGGGAAAATGGCAACAATAAATAAAACTTTATTTTCTTAAAAGTGTTTTGAAACAAAGATGTTTTATTATTAAATGACTTAATATCAGAGTTATTTTTCAATAAATCGTTTCAAAAATGAAATTATCTTCTTTGTCTTCTAATATTCCCTAAATAAATAAAAAAAGAACATTTGATTTTCCTAATCACATCTATGTATTTTTCATAAATAACGAAATTTAAAATCATTTTGAAAGAAAAAAATCGATTATTTTTTTGGTCTTAAAAGTACAACAAATAATCAAGAATTTTCATTTTTTACAGAATACTTCTGCTTGGATTTGTTTGCCTGTTTTCAATACTAAAAGGTAAAACATTTTTAGAATGTCCATTTTTAAAAATCTTAACCTTCCTATAAAAGTATACAAGTAATTTCTTACTGAATAGTTTTTATGAGAATATTGTTTCATTTGAGGAAGTTAGTTCAAGTATAATTTGAGTATTTTTAATTGAAGGTGTTATATAAATAACAATAAGAATAATGTTTCAGTGTTTAGTTTGAATGTAATTTGACTGTTCTGATTTCATTGAAAATTCTTGTAATAAAAAGCAATCTTAATAACCTGAATAAATAAAAAAGTCAAATATCTTTTCAAAGGACTCTATTCTATATTTATGCATGATTTAATATTTGACTTACGCAAAAAAAATCAAGCCTTTTTTTTATTTTTAAAACATTTTTTACATTTAACTGGTATATTTTAGGTTCATGTATATTTTCTCAATCTTCTTTTATGGAAAAATTCAAAAATATATATTAGAACATTTTTAAATAACTTCTTCCTGAAAGTTACATTCCTCAATTAAATATAGGTAATAGCGAGCTAGTTTCTTTTTTATGCATCATTAATATACAGCATGTGTTACATGTCAATTATAATAGATATTTCCATAATGCATTTGCGCTATTAACCGATTAAATAAAAAATATATAAAAAATACTTCTGTAATGGTATTGCTTTCATCAAAATGATGTCACAGTTTAAACTTTATGTTTGTGTCAGCGGATACACAACGAGCCAACTGTATTTTTTTCTGTGCTCGCGAGATTCATAGAAAGAAATTTATGCTGCATGCTGTAAAATTTATTTGAAATCTTACTCAAATGGTGGCGAGAGATTTCAGCCGATATTCCGGTTTTGATGAAAAATTCATTTTAAAAAATGTGAAGTGATGAGTTTTTCGGAATATTTATTCCTAGATTTAGAATTAGAAAATCAGTTAATTAAAATTGACAAGGATTAGAAATTTAAAATTTAGGAATACTTCCAAAATTCTATCAAGCAGTTATTTCTATGCTTAGAAATAGTTTAATAATGAACCTCATTTTGGATAAATTTTGCAAGGAAGAGAGTTATGTTTAAAGAGATGAAAGCACAGAAGAGATTCAAATATCAAGAAAATAGATATTGTAATGGACATGTTTTAACTAGAATCCCACAAAGCTATTTTAATTAACCATCATCTGCCTTCATTTTGTTTTATCAAAACCCGATCGTAGACTAAATGAAAGCTAGAATTGTAAAAGGTTAGATCATTTCCCAGAGGACGATACTTTTAATCAATACAGCATTCCATAACAACGCCATCTATCGAGCTTTAGAAAAACTGTCCCAAATAATATTGAGCCAAAGCCAATTAATATTGAGTCATCCGTAAAAGAATGCGTTAGCGGTTCCCGCTCGCAAAACTATGTTTTCAAAATATACTTTCAGTCATAATGTTTTGTTACTTCTAAAGTTCACCTAGAGGAAATAATCTAACTTTCTATTTATTTAATAACCTTGACCATCGACATTCCAAGGTCAAGTGATAACACAATTTTCTATTAACCGGATTTTATCCTTCATGTTGTATTAGAGTCCGCAGGGATTACAGTTCAGTTCATACGTTTATTTCATTCATTGAAAAAGATAAATCCTTTTAATTCGTATTTCAGATGGGAATGCTCATCAGTCCTGTAAAACACAGTGCGGGGATAGCTGCTGCCCTCATGAAAACGGGGTATGTTGCGAAGGCAATTCGCTGTGTTGTCGGCAGGGCCAGACATGCTTGCCTAATATCGACACTTGCATCGGATTGAATGCTGCAGCACCCGGTAACGTGACACTTCATTCCGAAAAGGCCTCTCCCGTTTCTGGGTTCTCCTGTCCTAGTGGTACAACTCCTTGTGAAGGTGGTTGCTGTCCTTACGATGACGGTGTTTGTTGTAACGATGGATACTGCTGTCCTGAAGGATTCCGGTGTACTCCAACCACATGCGAGAAGGACGGCATTCAAAATCAGTCGCTGAAAAAGGGTTTGGCCGGAAAGGACCCGGAGAATAATATAATGGGACATAAATTGAAAAACCTTGGTATTCAGATATGTCCTGATAAGCTGCATTTATGTCCTGGATCAGCTGAATGCTGTAGAAAGGATAATAGAAAATGGGACTGTTGTCCGAAAATTTCTAATTTAAAAGGTATGTTTGCTTTAGAGCATTTCCAGTTTTAAACTTCAAATAAATTTATCCTTTTTTTTCTTTCTTTTTTTTACATGAAGATATGATTTATTTCATATGTATTTGAAGATTAAATATCGGAAACTATCTTTTATTCCCTATCAGATACCAATCTTTTTTTAACTTACTTTAATAAATAAATAAATTTTAATTCTATATAGAAGGCCTCATTTCGTAGAGAACGTGTAATGAATAAATTGCAAAATTTCACAATAAATAATGAACTATGAAACATATTTTTAAAAAAATACGAAACAGAAAAAAATTAAAGTTAATTTTCATAAAATAGTAAATGTATTTGGGCAAAAATACAGATGAAAATACTAAATCACAAAAACGTGAGGTATTGCCCCCAATACTCTAAAAAAATTAATCCAAATACTTATTTTAAAAAGAAAAATTCCTAAATATTCTTTAAAAGCTGAATTATATCAAAAATAAAATGAAAATTTTGTTGCTATAAAGAAATGCCTAATATTTTCACACAACTGTCAATGCTAAAATGTTTCATGGAACACCCAAAATTTTGATGTCCATATTTTTGAAAGAAATGATCTATTCCATCGCTTCAGAAATGAAACATCTATATCAAGTCTCTAAATTTTCCAGAAGACAGAAGGAAAAGTGAATTCTTTCTGCATCAATCACTAAACGAATATGGTGGGATTTTGTGTTTAATGCAACAAATCGATATTCTCGGAAAGTCGTGTTTAATACTGGAAGGCCTTTTTGCTGGAGTCGTTGTCTGAGAAGGGTTTAAGAAGCTAGATATCAGTATTCGAAATATTCATCAAATAGATCAAGTTTAGACTGCTTTCAAAATACAAATGCATCTTCGCAACTACATGTCTAGATGATTCTAAGAACTTTAATCATAATCCGATTTTATTTTAATTTTTTTTCCTTGACAGAAATAAAATTCTAAGAATCAATTTTTAAAAACACAGCAGAAAAATGTTAATTTTTATCCTTCTTAAAAAAAAAAGAAAACAAACACATTTAAAGAAAAATCAAATGCTCTGATAATTTTTACTATCTTATAAATTGTACATGACAGCCTGTTTCAAAACAGGTTGCCATGTCCAATTTGAATAGTTACTTTCATAATTTTGTATAGTACAATTTGAATAGATATTCATAATTTTTAAATAGTTACTTTCAAAAATTATGAATATTAGTTTGAAACTTGAATTTTGGTCCCTTTTAAAATGACAATTTGAAATTTAATGATTAAAAAATTAAATAATATTAAAACACACGATACAAAAGTTATAAGATAAACGTGAATTGAGAATCAAAGAAACTATATATATACATATTTCCTTTTATCATGCTTTATACTTTTGTAAAGGAGGAGAACTAAAAAAAAAAATCATTTTCTTTTAAAATATAGCATGTAAAAATCGAAGAACCTGCGAAAAGAATAAATAAAATAGCATTCATAAGCTTAAAATTAAAATATTCACAGCTTTTTTTTCGTATTTATAAGTAACTTTACGTCATATCTTTAATCAATAAAGAAAAAAAGCTGAATAATTTACTATTATTATTATGTTTAAAGCACAATACTTTTCTGAAACTTGAATATACAGTATATTGCATTTATCTTCTTTTTTACATCCTCCTTTTCAAGAATACTGGACATACAAATTGTAATTGCCCCTTCTATTGTAATGACTGATTCCAAACACTCCATTGGTGTAATTTTGAGTTCATTTAGTTAAGTATTGAGAAGTATCTGTCCTAAATTTTATCAAAAACCGCATCGAGAATTTTTTCCTCAAGAATATAAATTAAAAATTCATGTAAAATTACAGGAAAAAAAATGTTTTTGAGTGATTTTTCTCCATCTTACTCGGAAGAAAATTTGAGCGTATTTACCTTAAGGTTTAGATCAGAAGATTTGATCCCCTCATATCAATAATTTAAGAAGTTGAGTATTGAGAAATCAATTTCGAATCATTCGGTTCATTTGTTATAAATATATATTGTGCATTCCGGAGACTCAGACCTAATGCGGTGAATGGATAGGTCGGAGTTCTATGAACTCTTATCTTCGCCCATCAATGCGAGAAGGCGAAGTTTTTATACCACAACTCATTGTTATAATACGTATTTTCTCATTTCTTATTGCCCTCCATTTATCTCAAACGAAGTAGAATGTGAACATGGCCCGTCGAATTACAGAAGCAGTCGTGGTTTTTGCTGTTGCGCCGGAGTTTTGTCGCTGCGTTCCTAATGTTGGAGGAGAAATTTTGTGCGTAATTTCTCCTCCACTGTCATTACAACTTTTTTTCGGTTATCACCCATTTTAAAATCTTCACTGTGGTTGCACTTGAAAAAACATAATTCTTACCCATAGTACAATTTACGATTTCAGGACTTACTGTGCAGTTAGAATCAGGAACAGACACAACAATTGAGATCCGTTACACACTGACGAAACAGTGAACAACGAGCAGAACGCAGCTCTTTTCCAGTCACAATCTGTATTTTGCTCACGTCGGATCTTAGCGGACGCCGTTCCTAATGTTTTGGCAATGTTTTCAATACAAGCTTTACTTTTCTCTTTTAATTCCGATGAAAAGGTAGTACGGAAGCCAGATAATCACGAATCGGTTGCTCGGGTGCGCACAGTATTAAGGACCTATCTATCTTCCGACTATCTAAGAAAAGGTGGTTTGAAATGAAGGTGGAGATCTTTTCCTAGAGTTTTTTTTTTTAATTTTTTAGTCGGCAAAAAAAAAAGTGTGTACAAAGTTTTTATCATAACCACCAAGGATATTTGGAATTCATGCTAATATAAAGCATTCATTCATCCAGTTTAATATATATAAATATATATGTTGTCCATGGCTAGTGCCATAAGCAACAACAAGTCCCCCGCTAATACAGCAGCAGAATTAAGCCGAAAGTAGTGTCTCTTGTTTTTGAAGTAGCGCCAACTAGGGCCGAGAGAACGACTTAGCTACAGAATCACATTTGCTTGCACAGCCCATTTTTACAGGTGGGCACAGTCACGCATCTCACAGATAGCACAAAGAACAACCATGACCAGACCGGGACTTCCTGAACACGAGGAAGACGCGCTACCTCTGTGCCAGAAAGCCGGCATAAATATATATTAAACTGGTAATGTTTTATGATGTAAAATGCAATGCTTCATAAATAATCAAAGTTTCTTTTGAATTACATATTCTTTTTTAGGGGAATGTTGCAGTGTATGGGGAATATGGACCTGTTGCTTAGACATTGCTCCTAAATGCCATTGGTGGGGATGTTGGTTTTAATGAAAACAACAATCAGGAATTTTCCCATAATGTCTTCCAAAAAAAATCTATGTTTATCTAGAATTAAACATAAAGATTTTGCTAAAACTTATGATTTGTAATCTCTTTATATGAAATTAAAAATTTCGTTCAGTTTTTAGTTTTGTGTGTTTAGTTTTTCACGAACTAAGGATGGCAACAAAAATTACAGATTCATATTCAATATTGTAAGTTAAAGATTACAGTAAGTAATCTACATTAATATACATGTTTTGAAACATTACTTCACTCCATTGAAAAACTAATGAACCGGAACGGCAAAGTTTATTTACAAGCCACATATTAAACTTCGTCGATCTAGCTTGTTGACTTTTTAGCATATCATACTTACAAATAGACACATCGGCAATTAATCCTAAAGTAATTCCGTTTTGAATTATTGTGTTGTCATAAGTAATAGCTATTGATAAAAACTCATACTCGAATGTCTATAAAGCAAAGAGTCGGCAAAATCGGGAAGTCAAACTCTTTGCATAATTACAATACCATCGAATCATAATTTTTTTTAAAAAAAAAACTGCAAAATGGTGGCAAAGAGTATTTGTCTATATTACATGGAGCTGAAAGTATGTAATGCTAGTAAATAATTATAATTTGCCTTAAGACAATAAATAATTTTTTAGTATACATAGTAACCAATTTGGATTCTTCAAGCTAGCTGAAATGCCTTTGTCTAAATGCAACTGATAGGGATATTAGTGCCACATAAAAAGCAAAAAAAAAAAAAAAAGATCGTATTTTTTGTCATATGAATTTTTTTTTATCTAAAATATAATCATCCTACCTAGTGCCTACCAAATTACTGTGATATGCAAGCTTTCTAAAAAATTATCTTTTTCAACGTGTTTTTTTTTTTTGAACATTTACCTCTAATACACAATTACTTATTAACTAATCTTAAGATTTTGGACATTAAAGAAACACTAAATATTTGGACAAGAAAGAAAAAATATTTTATTCATCCGAAAAATGATAAATCAAATTAGTTTGAATTATTTACTTAAAATATAATATATTCAGAATTTTTATACTTCCCGATAGGTTTACATCATCAGTTACCTAATCAATATTTTTAGAAATTCCATTATAAAATACTTAATAACAATGTAGCTGAGAAATAATGATTCCAAATCCAAAATTCTTTAAATAAAATATAAATAACATTATTCGCGTTCCATTTGCTTAACAAATCTGATTCCTACTAACAATGAGGCAGACTGAGTGAGCATTCGGGTGCGAGTATTGAAGACATGCCATCTAACCTAGCATACACTTGGACGTATTTAGAAGCGTGAAAATATTTGCTTCGAATCAACTTTTTAGAAACTTTTATCAGAATTTTAATTTTGACTGAATTGACATTTTGACTTTTTTTTCTCTATAATCATAAAAAAAAGCGGGAGTTGCATAATCTTAAAATTCAAAACATTTATCTTTGTAATTATACCAGTTTAATAGCTGTGCATTTTAACTAAATTTTAAATTCTTATTTGAAATTTCATTTTATTATTGCATTTATTTTACAATATACATCACTATTGTAAAGAAACTCATTGTTTCCATGATTAGTATCAATATTTCCTTCTGTATTTTCGTTTTGTGTAGATGATGAAGATATTTATTCATTCATTCGTTTAATCCACGTTAGCTTCTTCATCCGCCTACACAAAACGATTTAAATTGCACGAAGGCCGACAGGAAACATACCCGTAGCATAAATATTTTGTAAATATTTTTCGATTTTTATAAGCAAGCCGCATATTTTAGCTTCATGATGATGAAGGTAGATAAGATAGAGATACTCCGTGAATCCACAAGGGATATACAGATCATCTACAAGTAGTCAGACGGAACTCCGTGCAAACAGTACAAATCAAGCAGATATATTTACCTAGTTTCAGTGTTTTAAAAAAATTGCAATAATTCAAACCAAAAGTATCTAGTAGATAAAACTCTGGAATTGCTGGATTGTTCCATCTTTCTATACCGGTAACAGCCCACATCCGAGTGGCAGGTAACGAGGTAGCAGAAATAGCTATAAAACATGCTTTAGATAAATATTCATTTGAAATGCCCAGGAAGAATTTTTTTAAGTAAATTTTAACAATATTTTTTTAAAAAAATTAATGACAAAGACGTTGGAATCTGGAAGGGAAAAAATGATTTCACATATGAAATATTTGATAAGGTTAACATTTTTTTATAAAGAGATAAAAAGTTTTGATTCATTTAATCACGAGGCCTTATTAGGTGGAGCCAGCTGCCAATCTTGTAAACACCACGTGACCTCACTATTGATGTTAGTATAAATTTTTTTTCCAGCAGAAGTGAACTTGACTCACGTACTCCGGAAAGTATGATCTCGGCAATCTCCTAAGAAATTTTATGTGTAGTTTTCTAGGCCTATTACACTTTGGCGTAATCATGTGCCTTTTTGTTTGAATGTTAACCAATAAATCACATAAAAGACAACCCGTGCATTTAAGTCATTTCATTTAGACGGCAATCTTCACTATCAAATAAATTTTTGTGCAATCAAGAAAAAACATTAAATTTTTCAAGATTCATTATCCAAGTAGTTACAAATCATGGTCTTAGTCCCAAATACCTATATCTTTCAACTTAACCTTTTGATTTTGATGATTTTTTTTTGTGAAATGTATCAAGGTGATATAATCATGCTCTAGATTAAAGGAAGATGTATTTAAAAGATCATAGAAACATACAACGTAAAATAATTTTAAAAAAAAACAGTTTGAAAGAAAAGCAGTTCCATCATCATACAAAATTATATATTAAGCTCAGTACATGTCCCTTTTTTAAAATTTCTCTCCATCGACGTTTTTATTGGTAAAAAAAAATCTCAGATTAGTTATAAAAAATATTTAAGAAATCGTGCGTTTCTATCAACCAAAATAAGCAGCAAAGCGACAAATTCAAATCCGCTATATTAATTGTAACATTCGATTTTTTTTTTTACATAAAGACGTTTTTTATTATAGAATAGTCGTGAATAAAGTTGCCAGCAAAAGCCGATTTACAGTACACCTGTTATGAGTACAATTTTTTTGTTCACTAAATGATATGGTGCAAATTGCCATCATCTGGCAAAGAAGGATTAAAATCTGGTACTGCAGATAGAGTGAAAATATCAATGATGACATAAACCACTCCATACTCTGAGATGACACTCATCGGGTACTTCCTATTAACGTGTCAGACATTCTTTAGCTCGGCGAAGTGCAGCAACTAAACGTGACATGGAATCAACAAGTCGTTGGAAGTCCCTGCAGAAATACCGAGTCATGACGTCTCTGAAGACGTCTATAATTTTGAAAGCGCTGTTAGTGAAGAATTTGGTGCACAATCTGACCTCTTAAGAAAGCCCCATAAATGTTCGATAGGATTCATGACGCGTGATCTGAAATTACTTTTAAAAAAGAGGAAGATACTTAACAGAATGAACAGAGAGGTGTAATGCTTCTAAAATAGAACCTGTCTCAAATTTAAAGTTGAAAAGTGTTTTGCTGAGAATGTCATGAAGAGTAAACTAAATAAAATATTTAACACAAACTTCTAGCAATCAATTCCAGCAAATCAACTAGTTGACAAAGACTACTACCAAATGACTGTTAAAAAATACAGTGTGTAAAAATGATCTGGAAAAGTGAAGAGTCTGCATATTGTTGTCTTTGAATGTTTGACTTGTCGGACAAACGGTAGAAGAAAAGGCGGATACTTCGCTGATATTTCAATTAAAATTGCATTTATAAATTAAATTTATTTATTTATTTATGATAATTCGCCCTCACAGGGGAAACCTAATAATTTTATTTTGTAAATTAAAGCGCAGACCTGGGAAGAAAACAAATACGAAATAAAAATTGAGCTTTCTACAACGTTTAGAAAAATGTTTTTTGGTTCACCTGTTTTTCTAAAAATTACATAAATAACACTGAAAATTGTCATTAATACAATTTCACAAAGATTATTCTTTACCAAAACTTACAGTATATTTGCAAATGAAATCAATCTTTTGAACTTAGCCAAGAGAAGAATTTAATTTAGTTAGCTAAATGAAAACCCCTTTTTAAAGGCTATTTCGAGACAGGCTTCGTAATTTTGAGCCATAATCAGTTGATAAGGGCTTATCCGACACCAAACATATTATAAAACTTTAATTTCAATCGTAATTAATTTCCAAAGTTTTGTCTTAATTTAGCCTATAGTAACTTCATTCTAAAATATTTCCTTACCCCATTTCATTTTTGCTATTTAATGAATCAAACGAAGCTTTGTGAAATATTGTGCCATCAGTCCACGCGCCAAGTGAAGGGATAAAAATGTGTGGTGTAAACATATTCTTCTGGATCCCTGCGCTTCTTACGCAAATGTCAACACGAGGTCAGAACGCGTGAGAATTCCTGTTAAATTTCAAAGGTTTATAAAAATTCCACTGCATATAAAATTAGAGATAAATGTTTGGCTCCCTTTCATACATTCTATTTCTGTGTTAGCGCTGCTTGTAGATAAGGCGAGCCTCTTAAAATGAGATAAAACGAAACTAAAAATCCCATCTGTCTCCCTGATTTCCGGTCACGACTTCGAATCAAAAAATTATTATGTGGTTATATATGTGTATATATACGATGATAACTCAAATCTAATGAAAATTCTACTTATTTTCCTAATTTTTATCTTAAATTAAAACATAATACTTTCATTCTAAAACGTTCTCTAATTTCCTGATCCAGTTCACACTTTATTTAGTTCAATGCGAGGTCTCATTCAGCAGGTTCTCACGCTGCGAGTGAAATCAAAATCCTTAATTCTTGCAACATACTGTTAAAGATATCTAAATTTTCCTTTCCTAAGACTACGCGTGTCAAAGAAATCTCAATCAGAATCTTACAATAAAAACCACGTGAAGCATAATTTCGGTCTTTCTTGCTTTTCTGCTCTTGTACCAAGATCTAACCGGATGCCAGTTTTATCATCACTTCTTAAACATAATATTCCTCCCAAAATAAAATAAATAAAAGATTTAAAATTTCAATTTTCTTCTCGACCAACCAACTGCTAAAATACGTTTTACATTTATACAAATCGGTGTATCCAGCAGGTTCTCAAGGTTCGAGTACAGGGGGGAAATTTAACAGCAAAAAATCATAATCATAATTTATATTTTATAT